>JAYDYQ010001701.1:0-41093 GCA_034814905.1 Penstemon davidsonii
AATATTCGACCGAATCAGTTTTTGGTTAGAAATTTAAGAATAATTTCAACCGAACCGGTTTCGGTCGGAATTTTAACCAGATTTTAGAAATAAATTCCGACCCAATCGGTTTCGATCGAAATTCAACCAAAATTCAACCAAAATTCTCACCGATTTTATTTCGATATTATGTTTTACTAGTTGTGATTTGGACTTTTGAAATAAATAAAGCTTTGCAATTTGATGAATACTGAAGAAATAAGTAATTTATGAAATGAAACTTAATGAAAATCAACTTACATTATAGTTATGTATACGATGTACTTTAACTAATCATAAATTATACAAGAACATGCATTAATATTAAAAAATTTCAAGCTTATCAAATACAAGTATCATTAGGTTGTACGCGATTGCAAATTAATAAGTTTAACTAAATTTAGTGTGATTATAATTTTAACCAGTGTGACAATAATATGTTGTCTGAAAATCAAATCAAACGACATAGTTTTATACATGTCAAACAATATTTACCGTTTCATAACTTCAAAGCACGATTTTAGATTGTACAAGTTAAAGATTGCAATAAACAATTGACTAGAATGGTGTATATGACTTTACATAATCCAAATTTCAATTGAAGTCTTTTTCCTTATTGAAAATTGTAAACACCTCCACAAATATGCTTAATATACCCAAAGTTTTTTAGTAGTTTTCTTTTAGACTTCTGGCGAAAGAAAGTACTTCTCATTTTTCAAATTATTTGCAAACAATTTTATAGGTCTATCCAATATTAAAATAAACAACAATTTTGAGAAATGCGAGACAAACCGGCCCTGAGTGTTCTTAGATTGTTTCGAGATTCATAGTTCAAATTCATTTTTGTGATCTACTAGATTGTATATTTACAGCTCGAACCGAAGAGTACAAACTTATAAGTCCTTCCCAGTGTGGTGTATATATATTAAGTGAGTGTATAAATAGCTCGTCTTGGTAAATAGGATATAGGGATCCATAAATAAACATGATACATATATACACACACATACGCTTGTAACAGGTTCGAATGACCCTTGAGATCGTAAATAACCTTATTTGAACTTGGTTCGATAAGGAATGAACTCGATAAGATTATAATAAGCTCATAACCCTACCCCGTTCCAATTTCAGTCTCTATTTCTTTCGATCGAATAAATGAACACAGACACACAACGACTACATAGAACATGAAAAAATGAAATGAAATGCCAACAAGGACCAAATTACAAAAGCAACTTACACAAACAGAGATCAAAACTTAAACACATAACCCAAACCAATCAAACCTGACACTAAAATTACCCAAAGATTAAGTCTTCTTGACAAACCAATAGCCCCACTACAATCATCACTAGCACCACTAAAGCATCCGGGCCGACTTATCTTCGCCACACCACCTTCAACCACAAAGCTACTATTCGATGTCCCGTTACTAAACAACACGCACCAAAAATACGGGCCCCCACCATCCGACCCACTAACGGCGGCACCAACCTCCGTGTGGTTCCTACTTTGAAGTATTTCCACACTCTTACTGTTTTTCATTAGTATCTCCGTAAATGCTAATGATGGCTTGACATATTCGGATTGGCATCCTAGTAGACGGCCAGTGATTTGTGTTAGAGTCGAGAGCTCCACAGCGCAGTTGGGTGCGAAACTTTCGGCAAATAGGGAATTGTCGGGTTTCTTGGCGTTGGGCCCACCTACGACACTGCAATCGCCTTGGTACGCTTTTATGTATTGGAGAGCAATGCACGCGAGGCCTGGGTTGCTATATAGGGATGACGAGTTACTCGCAGTTCTGTTAGTGTTGATCGTAGCCACTAGCTCGTCTGCAGGGTTGTTTGTGACTTTATCTGTGTGTTTCAAAAGAGAAGATTATAATTTCGTTTGTCTAGAATCAAATAACAATAGAAGGGAAATCGAGATATTTGAGCTTCATTGTTGAGAAATGGTTTATTCTGATTGACTTCAAACTATTCTGTTAATTAAGTTAAAATCAAAGTTCCAATTATAGTAATAAAGATATTGGCTTTGAGGCTTGTTTGCAAGAACTTCTATTTTTCTGGAAAAATACTTGTAGCAGCAGAAACCAGAACCAACCCTGCAACATTTGACTTAGCTTCTGGTTTTTGACTGCTTTTTTATGTTATTTTTTCAAAAGCTAAAATCATTAACCCAAAAGCTAAAGTCAAATTTTTTAAGGAAATCCGAACAATGCCCATCATTTATCAATACTCAGAAAACAAGTAATTAAATTAAACTACTTGCAAATGCACAAAAGTAAAAATAAAATATCACTACTGAAAATATGAAATCCCATATCAAATTCAAGAATCCCTAATCAATCCAATAGAAATAGGTTGCAATAAATAATAAGTTAAAAAAATGTAGTGCAATATTAATTTCTTGAAAGAAAAGTACATACTTTGAACATTAGCAGAAGCAGAAGCTGAAATGAAGAGATAACATAGAATGAAAAACCATGAGCTATTTCCCATTGTTTTTACTGAGTGAGTTGGTGTTTAAGTTTGTTTGTATACTTTGCTTCGATTTGATGTTATTATTGCCAGCGAAGATGACATTGGTTTACACTTTGGTCCCTCAAGTTCAATGGAATTGCAGATCTCCCCCTTAAAAGAGTATGACTTGATCTGATAAAGTTAAGTCGCGATTCTTCCATTATTAACTTTCATGTGATAATAAATATTTATTTGATAAAGCTTCATCTTATTTATTGTAAGATGAAAAAGGGCAGAAATGAAGAATTAATGTTAGTGTTTTTAGTAATTTTGTGACACGGTCGACTATGTTATATTATCAGTTTTCTTAACAAGAATTTATTTACCAGACACATTTTCTTAAATAAAAAAAGATGATAAAATCCTAACATTCCGTGAAGAGTTCATAACTCATAATTGCATTCTTAGGAACACAAGTTTATCGATTTGATTCTATAAAATATTCACTTGTAAAAGCTATTAAGATTAGAAATTGACAAATAAAATATATAAAATAAAAATTATTAACACTGGTTTAGATACAAACATCAAAGAACCAGAGAATCATTTTTTTTTAAAAAATTGAGAAAAGGAAAGGCATTCACATAAGAGGGTGGCAAATTGGGAGATTGAATCTTAGATCACTACTAAAGTTAAAAAAAAAAAAATTTATTTAATCTAGTTTCCCTCCATTTATGGACACAGTAATAATAAGTAATGCCGCGTTTGGACTGCAATAATGTGAATTCAGAGGCTCCCACTGAAACCTCAAATATGATTTTATACTTTTCAGCATTTTATTATACATTACATTTACCAAAAAAGAAAAATTACAGCAGAGTTCTTACATGAAATCAGCCACGGCAATAATCCACAAGAAAACAATTCGTCCTAAATGAATACTCCACAAGAAAACAATTCATAGTAGAGTTCTTACATATGAGCCAAAATGTAATGTATTATTATTTCAGACAACACGGCCGCGAAAATCCACTTGCATACAAAAGTTTGCAGTGCAAATGGTTATTGTTATCACATAGGTACCACGCTATTATAGATGCGTTTCAAACTCGGGCATGCTGCACGTAACGTCCCCATGCTCAATTGAGATATCTGTCAAATGGTATATTATTTATATGAGAAAATTTCAAATCTCTTCAGAAATCAATATTTTGTATGTCCAATATATAAATATGTTAAAAGTATTATTACCTTTGGACAAAAGCGGACATCGAGTGTCTCGAGCATATTACATTGCAGTATGGCAGCTTCAACAGCTTCATCGTCAATATTACAGGACTGGTAGTAAAAATGAGATTACAAAATAATTCATAAAGAAAAAACATAATCCAAATGTCCAATAATACTGTACAAAATTCGCTTGATCGGATTTAAACATACCTGAAGAAAAAGACTGGTCAATCTTGGACAGTCGAGCTTCAAAATTTCCAGGGAGATACAGTTGCTGAACAAGATAATATAAAACACGATCAAGAGAAGGTGGATGTCTAAGGATCAGTACATATATTATTTTATAAAGCGGGTTGACACATACCTCAAGTTGAGAAAGAACAAATTGCAACATGATATATCAACTTCCTTCAAGTTTGAAGACAAGGAAAGATTTAACGACGACAAATGGAAACATCTTGCTGTAGGTGGAATAACCACCTTCTTGATATTCGGACAACCAACACAGTTGAGGTTCTGCAGCAAACGGTTGGCTTGGTCCAGAGACGAAGAGTCAAATGACCCGTAAAAAGTGCTCGTTTCAGAGAGTCTACTACCACGGGGAAATCCCCAATCCAAGTCGTGCATATGAACACAACCATTCAAGCTGAGATGAGTTAAATGTGTACAACCAGAAAGTAATTCCTCTATAGCTGACTGGCAGAGCGTTCCATAAGACAAATCCAGTTCACAGAGAGCTGGCAGAGCACCACCCTTGTAAAGAGGCTCCAATGATGTGTTGGTAAGATACTTGCATGCTTGCAATTTTAATACCTATAAAAATTTGTAAATTGATATAACACATAAATCATGAATGGACTTCATTGGATATAACAGATGGAATAAACAATGTAATATAAGCATAATTAATTAAGCACTAGCAGAAATGGCTTCAGCTGGGCCTTTTCATCTTATGGAGGAAGGGGTGAAATTGCATTTTAAGCCCACAGGATTGGAGCCTCAGCCATTTTGGCTCCATAATGTATAAAATCATCTAAAAGGTTTCGCACTTTTGGCCCTCACAAAATTGCACCTTTTTCCCAATTTTGAAAAATATTTGCACGTTTGATCCCATAGAATAGTTTTTTTGTTTAGCACTTTTGGCCTAAGAGGCCTGTCTCAGTTTTGCACTTTAGGTCCCAAATTAGATGGAATGGAGATGGGACCAAAAGTGCAAGAAAAGTTCAAACTTTAGGACCAAAATTGCAACTTTGTAGAGAGTGGGACCAAAGTGGTGAAGGTTTAGTTCAATGGGACTACAAGCGCAATTTTCTCCGAAAAGAAGAATGTGAATACAAAGATAAGAAATTACCTTCAAATATAAACAGGAATCAAAAACAGGCTGCAAATTAACCAAAAAGGTGTAGGATAAATCAAGGTATGTCAATTTCGGGAGGGAGCGCAAAGATGAAAGTCCGTCGGGACCAACAGAAGGGCATGACATTAACACCAATGATTCAATAAGTGGACATGAAGATGTGGTCGCAGATAAGCAGTCATCCTTCAGTTGGCTACAAGCATCAAGATGAAAGAATACCGTTTAGACAAATGGAGAAGACACAAACAATCAACTTAAATCTGGAAAAATAATTGCTTGCTAGGTGCACATTATATAATTATAACACGAAGCAAAACCACCTGCAGAAAGATGCATCCAAAGATGTCAGAAGTGGGCAATCAATGAATGCTTTGGACAGAACACCACAACCCTTCAATTCAAGCGAAACCATCAGTGGTGCTTCAATATGAACAACATTCAATTTGGGACATATTCCCAAATTCAGGGACCTAAGACCAACCTGTAATGGAAATATGAAAGATTTAGAAAGAATGGTAAGGGGGACCAATCAATTGAGAGTGACATGTATCTGCAATATCTGTCGAAGCTATGAGTAATACAAGTAATACTAATAAAAAATGCATCAATGAACTAAGGCAACAGGATAAAACAGAGAATGAGAACAAATCCTCTCCTAAAGAAATTGAAAACGGAAATGTTAAGAAGCAATCAAATAGATTGCACTTCAATCATACCATAAAAGGTAAAATGAGAAAGTGAATAAATGAACTTACAGGTGAAAATGATGCTATCTCAAGATGATCACAACCATCCAAAGAGATGTGCTCAAGGTAAGGGCATCTTAGCTCAAGAGAAGTTAATGAACGGCAACTACCAAGTGAAAGACTAATTAAAGATGTACTGCAGAAACTCACTGCCGTCAAGCTCTGACAAAAGTAATAGCAACATTTAGATATAATAACCAAATTGCGCAAAACCTTGTAGACATAAGAGCATATGATGTAGGTTTAGAGATGATTTTATGAGATATGCTGGGCACCAACAATTTACATGTACTTTGTATGCATGACATTTTCCTTGTTATATTTTATGTTCCAAAGATAATCTATTTTTTAGTTCTACAGTTACAAGTTGAAGTCTAAACATCTAAGCCTTCCGAAAACAAGTCTTAGTATATTCTAAACTCCCATGACAACAAATTCTATGAAACTACAGAAAACATACTTCTTTCTTGTCTGAAAAATAATAAACATAATTCTGTACATATAGACTGCCCTGCATGGAACAAAACAGATCCTGCTACTTATTTAAGTATAACAAAATTTATGGAAATTAATCTAATAATCCTTCCTTAAGAGGAATATGAAACAGATAATGGTGGAATATAGTTCATTGATACATAGTTCTTGAAACATTTGCGGATTTGTCAGATTTTAGACAGATAGGATAAATATGAAGTAGAAAATTTACAATTACAAACCTCACAACTATCAAGAACTAAGGATCTCAATAATGGACAGCCTCCTCCACTACTAAAAACTTCACAAATGGAATTCGTCAATGATTCACATTCGGTGAGATCAACTTCTTGCAAACTACGGCATTGCAATGCTAAGGTGGTCAAGCTTTCCTGTTTTTGTAAAACTAGTTTCTGCAAGCAAATATTTGCTTATAACAGTGTTAGTCTAGGACCTTACCAACATTAATTTGAAGAATAGAAACACTTCATCCATTTAAGAAATCATAATTTGCAAGGGCTTTATCGAAAGGCATACTTCAAGGGCATTTGATGTAATACTGATTCTCTGGAGAGAGGGGCAATTAGAAACTGTAATTGATGACAACACACTGCTTCTTAAATTTAAATCGCCAAATCTGCAAAAGTGCATGTAAATAGTTACTGTCTGCAACAAGACCAAGATGTCAAGGCTTATGTGTGCAAGAGCGTACTTTCGACAATGTACAAGACTTATATTCTCCAGGCGCGGCAGATCCAAAGATACCGATGTCAATAAACTGCAATTATTAAGCTCAAGAACCTAAAATAGATACACAAATCCAAATATCAGAAACCTCAAAAAAAAAAAAAAAAAAAAAAAAAAAAATCAAGAAAATTAAATGATGAAATGCTTAAGACAAGAAGTTCATTCAAACCTCTAACATGTTACTAGCAGATATAGCAACCATTGAAGCTGATGTTATGCCCTCACAGCTATGAAGCTTAAGCACTGTCAACATTGCCAGGCTCACAGACTTCCAAGGAGAATCCACATGTTTTCCCGTTAGAAGACATAACAATTATACTACATTTAAAAAGTAAGAAAACAATCTTACTTCAAAAGAGATATTTGGGCAGTATGAAGCATCGAGAATGTGGAGATTTCCACAAGCTGAAGCTATTTCTCGCAGTGTCTCGTCACTGACACTTGAACAATTTGACATATCTAAGGATTCCAAGAGTGGGCATGATGTCGCTGCTGAACGGATTGCAGCATCTGAAAGCTTGTGACAAGAAGCAATGTCAAGCTCACGCAAAAGGGGGCAATCCAGAAGAACATGCGGCATACTGCTGCGCTTCAGAGATAAGGTTTCAAGTTGTGGGCACCTGAAAAAAACCATGACTCGTAATAATATGGAAGTGTAAAATAAAAACTTTTAGACACGAATGAAATTATAAATCACCTGATGGAAACACGAAGCACACGGCATTTCACTATCTGAAGATTGCACAATCTATCATGATGAATTAAAATTTCCTGAATGCCATTACCCACAGTAGCATCATTGACAGTTAAACTCTTCAACATGTGGCAATCTGTTATAACTTCGAAAAAAATCTCGCCTAACTGGCCTTTGCCCAGAGTTAAAACCTCAAGATTTCTGAGTAAGATCAGAAGGATCAAAAACAATTTGAATGCTATCAAGTTAAATTATCCAACAAGATAGAAATCTAAATTACCTTAAAGAAGAGACTGCTGTCATAACAAGAGGATGGATGGCAGGTCCATAAACATTTACTGCAGTAGCATTTGGATATCGCCTACACATGTCCTTAACTAAGACAGAAAAAGTAAACAAAGTCAATTTCCTCATGGTATCAAAAAGTCACATAGAGGTAAGAATGATGAAGCTGTAAGCCACCAGAGACTAAGGAGAATCTTAAACTTTAATAAGCTAACCAACTTCAGCTAGCAAGTACTATAATTTAGAGAGTCTAGTACTATGTCATCTAAAGGACCTACTTTAGCATGGGGACCCTCCATTTTAAGCATAAAAAAGTACCTCAGGCCAAGAAAACATCCGTACATGCACAATCCATTTTTTTTACTTTTTTCATATAATGGAGACATTTTCTTAAGATTATAAGTACTATGTCGAGGAATTAAGTTTGTTGATGCTTGTCCAGAGTCCTCAGATTGACATTAAGATCTAATACTCCTAGTGGGACTCCGGAAACATATTCTGAGCCAATGTTTTTCAACAGATAATGCAGAGCCTGAGAGATTAGTATTCAGTTACTTCTCAGCTTTGGTATTTTGATAGATGCCTTAAGGTCGTATGGCCTAGTACAATACGTTCACTTTAGGTTGGACCAAGGTCGGTTGAGAAATGAGCAGAAGATTCACATAATATTCCATCATATAGATAGTTGAATGTAAATTCTAACTAGGGACAAATTGTAACACATGAAATGGTATCTTGCAGATAATAAGCAAATGAAAGTCTTGCTTTAAAAGGTTGTCCAGTCGCATTCTACCTTTCACTCAACTGCAAGCGAAACCTATTTAGGCAAAACATCCCGACACTGCACTAACTAAAAAGAGAATTAAGTAAACTAGGCTCCACTTACTCAACCCAGATTTAATTTTACCAGAACTGATTCAACAAATTGCTAACCACTATCAAATGTAACACCTTTACATACCTATACTCCCAAAGTTTCTCTTTGGCATCAGCCATGCTATTCCTAACTCATAGCCAAAATTAAACAATAACATTAGATAAATGTTGCCACAGAGCATATGAATTTCCACACCCCTTTTCAAGTAATTCCAAACAAATTCATCCGCCAGGTTGCGGCACAATCTATATAACAGTGTCATGTATGATTATTACATAAGGTAAAACACTCACATTGTTGCACAGATATGAATCGATTCTCAAAATTTAGAAACCGCCAGAAATCTTCATGAGAACTTGCATCCCTCCACTGCCTACATACCATTGCCGATTGGCAAAGATCAATGTTGTCCAAGAAAGAGAATACCTAGAGCAAATAAAAATATTAAAAATGAGATTTAGCTTGTAAAACAGATATAAACAAAGCAGTTTCATTTGGGTAATTTGTATCATGTACCATATGCAATAAGTCATCTGTAAGATCCATCCTAACTTCTGAATCATCCATTTCTGAGGTATCACTATCATTTCTACCGTTGTCTCCTGCAACACTAGTATCTGGTAAATCTACATCACCAACCTCCTTGTGCTCAGGAGCAAGGCAATGAATCTGTTTTTCAAAATTCGTGTCCCAATCCCTGCATATGAGAAGAATTATCAAAGACAGAATTCATAGTTTGACATAGAGTTGTGGACAACAGAAAAAATTGCTCGCTCCTTTGATAATACATTGTGCAGATAAAGATTAAAAACTAAAGTTCATGGACAACCAAACATCTTAAGATACTTAAAGACGAATTTATACATTATGGGCGAAGTTGAATAAATTCAACTAAGAAGGAATACTTACTGGAGCCTGGAACAAAGAAATCAAACATTAGATACTGGTCAACTTTCCCCCAAATTCAAATTTAGATTTACTTTTCACAAACTATACGGAAACATTTCATAGATAATGCGACAGAAGAATTTGTTCCCACGAAATAGATAATAGCAGAGATAATCAAATGAGAAGTCAACAAGCAAAAGATATAAAGGGATGCAGGTCAAAGGGATTCAAGGATGCCATCTCGGAATCCCAAAAATAATACTACATCCGACTAAATAGTTGATGGGAACAAGTGAGTAGAGTAAGACTTATTCTGGATGATGCATCAATGTCAAAGTTCCAAAACCAAATTAAGATATTTTCACAAGTTAATCAATCTTCAAAACCAGATAACCTAACTACCATTTTACAAGAAGAATTAGTCATGACTAAACCACACATAGGATATTAAAAGAAGTGCACTTTTTCAGTTTTGGCTACTGCAGGAGCCTCAGACTTTTGTAACTGACAGACCAGAAAACTCTGGATATGGCATCAAACATATTTCATCAGAATAACATGTTAAATAGCAATTTTAATGTATCTTTACCATGCTCATACATGTTCCATAATAGATTACATACCATTACTTTGCGTAACCAAGGGCGGTAAAATCTCAAACATACTACTGCAGCTAAATATTCCAAATAAAATATAAATTGATCACATAGACCAAATACACATCAGTACATGAAGGCACATCCACACAGACACGCATAAACAAATAGAGAAAGAGAGATCCTTACAGTGAGAAAGAATGAACTTTGGGCCGTTTACTCTGCGAATCACGATCAAAATTATCTCTTCCCATAGCATTTGTTGACGATGAAGATGAAGGGTCACCGCCCAATCGCAAATTCAAACAAACGTCCACTTTCATCCCCTGACTTCCACTACCACCACTGGCCACACATCTAGACTCCACGGGATTTATCCGTTGCAATAAATCCTCACTTTTCTCATTGAAGTCACCATCAAAACCAATCCTTTCATTATTCTCCCTCCCATTAGCCGCTGTGTCACTCTCTGGTGACCCTAACCCCTCTTCCTCAGCATTATCACCAACATTCGGAAAAGTTTCCCAAAACCCTAATTCAGAATTATCATTCTCCATTTCCACGCTCTCATTTACCAAAATGCCCTCCCTCTTTTGCTCTTTTGCCTTATTAAAAAAATCAAAATGATATGATTTCCTAAGAGTGATAACACAATCTTCTTCTCCTTCTCCAAAGCATAGAAAAGGAAAACACCAAATCTTCATACACCACCACCACCCCACCCCAAAAAAAAAAAAAAAAACAGAAACAGAAACCCTATACCACAACAATGCAAAAAATCCTAAAATTTAAGCGAAATCTTTGGCAAAATGAAAATTTAAAGAAATTGGGATAGTTTCATAAAGACTTATTTTTTTACTTCTCTTATTGAGCTTCTTCTTGTCGAAGAATTGGGGAAAAAATGAAAACTTTAAAGAGAAAATGACAAGTACAACAAATTGAATACATATACAAACTGTATTTATACTAGGGTCAAACAGATCAGATCGGTTGAAATGAGAAGAGTGGCGAAGCTCTTCTTCTAGAGGATTTCTTCCCTGAAACGATCGGCGGCATTGAAGATTCTTTCTTTTTTTTCTTCTCCTTCCACCCTTTTTCTTCAGTCACTCTCTTTCTCTCTCTTCAAGGTATGGTGAAAAATTACAGGTATATGGGAAACATCGGGGCAATTGATATTTTGTGGTTTTGAAATGTGAAAATAGGTCTGATGAAGTTATAACCTAAAATCTTGGATTTCAATTTATCACAAAAAGTGTGAACATTTTTCTAATTTCATATCTACGAATCCTGTTAGTTGGTATTGTATAATTATTATAACTATTTTTTCTCATTGAAATCTAGTAGATATTATGAAGTACTAATGTAATTTATAGTTTCATTAAAAGAAAATGTGAAAATCTATATCTATATTTATATCTATTTATATTTGATTTTTTATATATAAAAATGTGAATAATTTAATTTTTATTTGTGAATAGACTAATATACCCTTATTTAAACTGTGAATTAATATTTAATTTCAATGGCAAATATGTTAAAATATTGATTATAATATTTATATCATGCATTAAATTTTATAGTTTCATTCTTTTCTCTCCGATAATAATGAACCATAAAAAGTCAAAAAACACGTCTATTTTAAATAACCCATAAAAAAATACTTCATATGTCCTAAATTTTTTGTATCAATATGTAATTAAGTAAAAAAAATATTATTTGTATCATCTAAAGATTTAATACAACAAACAAATATTAAAAATCAAATTCTCTTAAATATCATTCTTACACAAAGACATAAACAAAAGTTGAATATAATCGTATATTACCTGCGAATGAAAAAAAAAATTTATGAATTAGCCAAGCACGTCATTTTACTTTGACTAGAGAAGCAAAATATAAAAATAATCCAATAATATGTTGTATTTCTCTGAAACTTCTTGGTTATATTTTATTATCCCTTCATACAGTTATTTTCAATTGACGATTATAATTTTTTTTATTTGTCAATGTTAAAAATGATTTTCACCAATCAAATATCCAATATTTCTGATAATTCTCCAATTTCTCTTGAAACAATTATTATTACACTTTAAAATTGTTGGGCCTGTTTGTTTGGCGTTTCCCAAAATTATTTTGAGTTCAGGAAATGTCAAACAAACATGTTTTCTACTTTCTGAAATAAAATTTTCACCTTTCAATTTTCTCAAATTACTCCTTCAAAATCCAAGCAAACAACAATTTTTTTATCTCTAAAAAAAACCTATACAAACTCTACTCCTATTTGACATAAAGTAATCTATCTCTTACACAATTTATCTTACATAACAAACATGATTTGACATAAAGTCTTATACATCTTACACCTACAACCCAACTCTTCCAAAAAAAACTACACCTACTTTATTTCTTAAACCACTCTCTCAAAATCCAAACAAACAACATTACGCAAATCGAGATTATTTCACAAACTTCCACTACTCTTCCAAACTACTTTCCCAAACACCAAACAAACAGGCTTGTTAACTTCCACACTTACCTGATTTTTGTCCTTCCGTAGCTTTTGAATAGTTCGTTTGTTGGAATCCAGATTCATAGTGAGATCTTTTCCAAAGATTTTTCATTTTTCGTGTGAAGTTTGAGCCATCTCTTACACATTTGTATTATCTTCATTATCATCCCTTTCACTAACATGGATCATAAACTAACATAAAAAGATAACAAGTGCTTTAACACAAACCCAAAAGTACTAATTGAATTATTTTTGAGTTGAAAGCTAGATATTATGGAATGATAATATGATTCAAGTTTCATTTGCTAGTGTAAATTAGAATGCGTGGCCCCCTTATGTGGGCTAACCTGACCTGACCTGACCTACTAATTTGGCAGGATTTGGAGAGCGTAATTTTCTCTAACTCCCTACAAATTGGAGAAAACTTTTCCATGATGCACATTCACGCACGCATGTAGAAACCGGAAGTTCTTCTCGCGGATAATGGGTGAGAAAAATGGAGAGATTATAGTCATATGCTCTGTATATTTCCATGAAGGGAAAAAATTGCTCTGAGAGGAATTTTGTTTAACCAGTAAAACCAACGGGCAGTCGACTCACTGGTTCATTGTCTGGTCTGGTTTTGAAAACATTCGTCCCCACACAGTAACACACACATCATATTTGTTTCTTCCATTTATAGGCTTATTTGCAACTTCCACCTTCAACCAACCAAAAGTATCTCTGTGTACTTTCCAAATTTGTATTTCAATATCAAATCCCCCTGTTTACAATTCTTTTCTTTCAGCTCGTTAATATTTCAACCAACCACTATGTGTTAAGTTTTATGTTAGGGAGAGACTTCTATGTCGGATACGACTCGAGAGGGATTACATCAAATCTTAGACCTAAATATCCTTGGTAAACAAAAAAAGGGTATACTACTATAAACATGCTAAATCACCAATATCATCCATGATTTATAACAGTTGTTACACATTCTCCCCCAACCTAAATTTTGTTACACTTTAGTCTTTCAAGTAAATATTTTGTCAATCGTTAATCCTTTCAATTTGGACGAACGAGATTCATGTTAACCGGAGATAACGTGCATGCAGAACACATGATTTTGGCAGTGGTAGTTTCATCATTTCAATTAAAAGATCCTAAAATTTATGTTCAAATGTAGTCCCTTTTCTGCCATTTTTGTTACAATTTAGTCCTTGAAAATGAAGGAATTACCCTGGGAAAAAATTCACTTAAAGATGGTACCTTAATAAGAATCTTATCGGAAACGACTAACGGGAGACACAATATTTACTTGAAGGACTAAAGTGTACTAATTAGAACATAGGAACAAAGTGTAACGCTTAAAAAGATTAGGAACGATATTGTTAATTCAACCCACAATATATTGTACTAGCTATAGTGTATTGTTAATTCTTAGTTTTTTATTTACATTTAAAATTGAGAAGAAAAAAAATACATGGTGTCAATATCTATAGAGGGGATCTTTCCCATATAGCATGAGATGCTTGTGGTTCCAACCTACTTTCAATAATGCATATTTGGACCGAAAAAGCAGAATTGCCTAACATCGCATATTAGAACTCATCAAAGTCCTCTTCGCATCATTATGTTCATTAAAAGGAACGAGGGAAGCTCCAACAGAAAAATATTGGAAGGGAAAAATACTTCGAAGATGAACCCGTTCCCATGCAATAGTCAGGAATTCTTGACGGTATCGCGCTGGAACAACCTGTTCTTCCTGAATATCCCGATTCAACGCCAAAGAATTTCCTGCCGCTAACATATAGTATTCATCTCTACCTGGTGCTAAATAAAGCTTTCTATAGATTCCCAATGACCCATCTTCACGTGAATCGCTAAATTAAGCGCACTTTGCTAGAGAAATGCTTTGCTGCAGCAATCATGGCAGCTTCCGGTGCATAAGAAGGCACTTCAATTTTTTCAGCCTTCACATTTTCATTACTTGAGGCACAAAAGCACAAACCCATTGATTTCAAGAACGAAGAGTACCAATTCACTCCCTTCTTCTTTGACATGCTTAAATTTAAGCAAATATGGATGTATAAAAAATGGAACAAATCGATTATGTATTTAGAATTTTAGAATGAAATCCAGTGCTTAAGATTCTTGTGATTTTTCTTGTCTGATTGGTTTGAAGATATTTAAAACATGGTTTGTAATTTATATGCATAGGTTTCTTGGTGAGTACGTTCATTTTTTGAACAAACGTGTCTTATCCTGTTTTTGTTAATTACTAAATTTGACCAAGTAATTTTTCTTTAGGACGCGGTACATCCGTGAAATTTCCCTTTTGTTAATAATAATATAATATATTAATATCTCTTGGAAACAAAGTTGTTTGTGATTTAGAATTTTGGCACATTTATACCCTTTGAAAAGTCTAAGTACTACAATTTTGAAAAGTTATTATAAATGCTTCGGGTTAATGGTAATTTTTTTCCATATTCATAATGTTCAATTTATACTTATGTGATTTGATAAAAAAAAAAAAAACAATTTACCTTATGTGAAAATTTTAAAGAAGTAATTTACTCCCTTGAGCTGGAGAGTGTAATTATTTGTCGAAATTGAGAATGAGCATGAAAAGTGTTTGATAACATAGGGGAGGTTTAAAATTGCCACATTTACTATAACACATGGGCAGGGACGGATCTACAGCCACCATTGGGGGGTCTTGGGCCCCCCGATACGAAATTTTTATTCTACCTTTACTTATATATACTTAATATATTTATTTTCATTGATTTTTTAATCTTCTTTAAAAGTCCAATTGAAAAAATTAATTATACACAAAATATATTTTAATATTTTTAATACGCGTTCCTTATTCAAATAAAGAATAATTGAATATTATTATGTAAATATCCTTTTATTAATAAAAATTTTGGCCCCCTCGACTCATAAATCCTGGATCCACCAATGCACATGGGGTAAACTGTTACATTAACATAATATATGGAGGTTAAGTGCCACATATAAAAATATCAGGAAGACGATGTGAAACTTTTATAAAATCACATGGGGTAAGTATTCTTTTTTAAATCATAGAAAGGTAAATTAAACATTATGAATATGACAATAAGGTAAATTATCATTAACTCTAAATGTTTCTTTGACACCGTGTGTGATGAATCATAACAATTGTGATAGAGCCACTTTCTTGTATGTTTCGTTCATTAATATTATAACTTTTTGAGTCTTTTCCAAAATTTTCTTTACATATGGGATTCGGGAATATTTATATCAATTTATGAAATGTATTGAAGTAGAAACTAAACTATAGTAGGATATACATGGATGTTCTGAAGACTTAGACGGTATAATATCATATACCGGGGCGGATCCATAAATTTTAGTTAGGGGGCTAAAGTATGGGGAAAATGCAAGATACTTCCCTGTGTTATGCTAAACCTGTAAGAAACTACCTTGTGAAATTTTTATTGCTCCAAACTTCCTTGTATTTTCAAATCCGGAAAAAAACACCCAATTTGTAAAAAATAGATCATTTTGGATTGACATATTTCAAGAAATTATTTTTAAAATATATCACGTGAAGTTGTAGGGACCAACTTGAAGTATTTTAAAAATAATTTCTTGAAATATGTCGATCCAAAACGAAGTATTTTTTACAAATTGGGTGTTTTTTGCAGGGTTTTTGAAAACACAAGGAAGTTTGGCGCAATAAAAATTTCACATGATAGTTTCTTGCATGTTTATAATAACACAGGAGAGTATTTTGCATTTTCCCCCTATAGTATATTAAAAAAAATTCATCAAACAGTTAAACTTAAATTTCTTCACAATAAAATATATGAAGAGATACAAAAAAAGAGGAGGTGAAGTTTGACAAAAAAATTACCCCTATAAGTTGTTTTTGCTACATATGATACCTTGTTATGACGGAAAAAACTGTATTATAAAGAATATATAAGATTGTATTCTTTTTAAAATTATTGAGAATTTTTTATTCAACTAAGTACATTGAATAAATAAAATTTATAATCGAACTACAACAACAATAATATTTCATATTATTTTTATAATTATTATTAAGGAAAAAAATAAAAAATACATAATATCGAACTATTATTAAGAAGAAAAAAATTACTATAAACACATAAAACATTGAAATATTATTGAGAAGGTATTTTTTTTCATATAAAATATTGAAAATATTACTAAGGAATTATTTTTGAAAAAAAAAACATAAAATATTAAGGACAAAAAAATAAAAGAACACAAAAAAAGATTCATCATGAGTTTGAACTCCAAACCTTATGATAGTTCTTTCATACTATCACCAACAAACCACTACAATTTTCATGCAAAAACTTAATAAATACTAATATATAATCCAGAAAATCTGAGGGGGGTCTATAGCCCCCCTTGCCCCTATCTAGATCTGTTAGTGCTCCTTAGATAATCATCCAATCATGGATGAAAATTTCGATTTGAGTGTATTTATCGGTCAACTAGATATTGAAAACTTTTCGGGAAGCTTTCGGAAATGTTTCAAAAATATTAGGAAAAATTGTAAAATAAAGTTAATAAATAAAAAAAATAACAAAGTTTAAGGCAAAAAGAAAGTTTCGGAATTACACATTATTTTCGTTTCGATTGATTCAAAAACGGAAACTTTTCGACCTTTTTAACGGAAAAGATGGAAATGTTGATCCATGCTTCCAATACATATTCGAGACACTACGTGTGTGGCGAGTCCACAAATTTAATTTAAATAAAAAATATTAGATACGCGTATCAGATTTTCTTCATATAGTCATTTCTTGTTTTATATTTTCGAAAACATAGTTATTAGTATTTGTATCATGGATCAAAATTTTGTTTCGAATGTATGTTTCGGTCAATCAATTATTGAAAACTTTTCGAGACTTTCGAAAATGTTTCAGAAACACTAAGGAAAAATTGTAAAAAAAATTACTAAATTAAGAAAATAAGAAAGTCACAGACAAAAAAATAGTTTCAAAATTATATCTTGTTTTCGTTCGTTTAATTCAAAAATGAATATTTTTCGATCTTTTTGACGGAAAAGATGAAAATTTGGATACATGATTTGTATATACTTGATTCCTTCTTTTTCTTTGGGTTATTTCGGAGCATATGAGTTGATGTGGGCTTCTCCTTTTCAATACTTTTAAAGCTTTATAGGATAAGTTTTTGGACCGGTTCATTCATTTGATAGGCCAAACAAATTAGGTCGCTTCTTGCAAGTCTGTACTTAAATATAAACACCAAATCATGATAGAAATTCAAATTACGTATACTATAAATAAAAAAAACTGGAATGAACAATACTCTGCAATTTTTCCTACTATACAAACTTCTCTGCAATTATCTTTGTTGTCTGTAATTTCAAAATATTCTTGTATGGTTATTGATTAATTTTTTTTATCAGTTATGCTAAAATGTTCTCGTATGATAACAAAATTGTCCGTACATTTATATGTGGTTTTAAATGTAGTCATATGACATATAATTAGCAAAAGCGGTCTTGTTATTTAGTCTAATGAGATTGAATCAAATAATCAATTGAAATTCAATTTTGAGCAGATTGCTGGGTTGTAGAGCAAATCCAACTGCACCGATCATTATTTGGATGGGTTTTGGCTTGGTCTCGCGGGTCTCGATTTAAAAAATTGGTTTGGGTGGTTTCGATGAAACCTTTGAGACCTCATTTAGATAGGTTTTGGCTGTTGGGTTTTGTGGTTTGAATAAGTTGAAACCCCACTTGGACTGAGTTTAGATGTTTAGGTTTAGGGAAAAAAATTAGGTGGTAGGTGTCAAATCAATGTTATTTTTAGTGAGATTTGGGGAGAAAAGTAGGTGGTATGTGTCAAATCAATGTTTTATAGGTTTGAGTTTGATTGTGAGTTTCTGAATAGGTTTTTGATGGTTTTATGGGTTTGACGAAAACTTATTTGAAAGGATTTTCGCGAGACCGGGCCATCCACATTGACCCTGAATCTCTTTCTAAGAAGGTCCGTTCCTTGCAAGATTTTCTGGAACGTTCTCCCCATCGAATTAGAAGCAATGAAGCAGAAGCTTTGGAGAGACAAATTAGATGATATTATTCTTTTCACCTTCCACAAGTCAGAAGAAAAAGAGTTCCACTAGCTTTTCTCAAGGTCTGCAAAAAGTAATAGCGGAGGTGGATTTTTGTAGGAAAGAGGCGGCAATGATGATTGAAAAAGAAAGCAGCAGACTTAATGATCAACCGTCTGCCGGACATCTCGCGCATCCTGTTTCACTCCATAAAGTGATCAATGATACTATGGTGGGATTTGATGACCAACTCGAGAAAATGATGGGCATGATAGTATCACACATCAATCTAACTTACAAATCATTCTGGAATGGGCGGAATTGGTAAGACCAAACTTGCTAAATGTATTTATGACCATTGTTCGAATGTTGGAAATTTTGATGTTCGTTCTTGGCTTAAGATATCTCAATCATATGGCACTCTCGAAAAGTATTTGAAGGCCTTCTACATAAAGTTGGAGTTCAAACTGCTCTAAAGATGATTTGTGGAGTATTAAGGCATGGGCTAAGTTGAAAAGGTTCTTTCCAGATAACAATGACAGGAGTCGAGTCGTGGTTACTACTAGGCTATCAAATGTTGCTAACTATGTTAGCTCTTCTAATCTTCATGAAATTAATCTTTTAGACAAGGATACGAGTTGTAGACATCTTTGTAGTAAGGTGTTCGTCCAGGAACAATGCCCCTCTGAACTTGAGGAAATTGGAAAGAGAAATGTCGAAAATTGCAAAGGACTCCCTCTATCAGTTGGTGTGAATAGAGGACTCTTTGCAAATTCTGAGATGACACGAGAATTATGGGAGTACGTCGTCAAAATTACGAAACTATTTGTATATTCATGAGAGGACAATGATAATTGCTTAGAAATATTATATTTGAGTTATAGTCAATTGTCTATTCATTTAAAACAAAGATTGATTTCTCTGCATGGGAGTTTTTCCAGAAGACGATAAGATTCGCGTCTCCAAACTTGACAAGTTATGGGTTGCTGAGGGATCCGACCATATTGGTCATCGTCGCATTGTTTTTTCTTCCGATCAATATGAAGAGAGATACGACCATCGTATCCCTCCCTCTTTGCAATCAACAACATTTGTACGTTCGGTGACGAGCAATATTATTCGGAATTGGGTGATGCCATTTAATTTCAGATTGGTCAGGGTATTCAACGGGCACATTGATTAGATTTGGGAAGGTAATCTAGTTAATTTACGTTATGTCGAGCTAGACTATTATACGGGGAAAATTCTTGTCCAAGCTTGGCTCGGCCTAACCAAACCAACCACCAAACAAGTGTATTGCACTTGCTCTGTGATTGGTCACTCTCTTGGGAGTTACATCAAATCACAAAGCAAGTGTATTGCACTTGCCTTGTAATTACTATGGGTTCGACCAAACCCGATGTGGATAAGAATTTCCCATTATACGGATCTTTCTACAATTGGCAAACTATGGAATTTACAGACACTAATAATGTTAAAAAAAGTTTTGTACCAGCCATAAGATAATATACAATAGAGAGAATAATTGCCCCCAAAGAAGAAAAAAACATTGGTCTCAAGAAAAAAAAGAAAAAAAAAACATTTTATAACATAATTCATATTACTCCAAAAAAAAAACAAATCGATGCACTTTACTATTATTATAACGTATATCAACATCATAACATGCATTGGCATCTCCAACCCATAAGGGGGTCATCCTTCGGGCGCCTCCCTCCACCTTCCGGGACCTTTTATTATCAATAATAGTAATAATAATAATAATTATTATTATTATTATTTTGAAAATTGATATTACTAATAATAACAATAATAATAATAAACATAATTACAAAAATCGTATTTCTACGTTTTGTCTAAATTGTACATTAAAGATTTTAAAATTTAAACTACCCATGTTAATACTACAATGTTATTAAATTAAATTTTCAATATGAAAAATCAAATTTTAAATATTTATATGTTTTGACTAAAATTTACTTTCGTAGACAAATTTAAAATTTTAAAATGAAAACTAATAATGTTACATTTTTAATTTATAATATAATGTTATTAAATCTTACACAAAATTTACAAATAAATTTGTCCATTTTTAGATAATTTTTTTTCAAAATTATTATTATTTATATAATTAATTAATTAAAAAATAAAATAAAAAATACAGCAGGTGGCGCCACCTGCTGCGGATTTGTGTTGGACTCATTAGAAGTGCGTCCAGCTAGACTGGGCAGGGGTGTGCAAGGAGCACCCCCTGCAGGTTGGAGACCAACCATGAGTGCTCCCCAGGGGCATCTCCATCCACCCCATGTGGGTTGAAGATGCCACAAGAGTACGCCGTGATTTTATTTATTTATTTTCTTTGCTGCTAAGGATTGGTTAGAGGGTGATTGTAAGTCGATTATTGACAAACTGTCACTTCTGGAGATGACTTTTCTGCTACGGGTTTGTTAGTTGATGATATTCGCCACCTATATTTAGAATTCGAGATTGTTATGTTCTCATATATTAGTCGAACATGAAATAAAGTTGTGCATTCTTTAGTTAGATAGCATCAGTGGGGGCTTTGATTGATTTACCTGATAGTATTCATTAGCTTGTTTGGTTGTCAAGAAAATGAGGAAAAACTGTAGGAAAAGGAAAAGGAAAGGAAAAGGAAAAGAATGTCATTTTCCTCTACATGTTTGGTTGTTAGGAAAACTATTTTCTTACAGATGTTTGGTTGTCAAAAAGTTTAGGTAAATAATATTTTTGATAAATATCTTTATTTGATTATGAATACTTTCAAAATTGTAAAATATATTAAAAGTTATTGTGAAATGAAAACTATCAATTTAATCTCTAGAAAATATTAAGTACAAATTGAGCTGTGGAATCAAATAAAAACTAACAATAATAAAATAAATAAATTAAAATAGCTTAAAATAAATCATAAAAATCATTGTTATTGGCATCAATGGTCTTGTTGATCGCGATGTTAAACTCCCTCGTGTGTTCTCTTTTTTAGAAAACCCGTTTGAAATTCATTCATAAATTATATGAAAGTTTTTATTAATTTTTTAAGTGAACAAGGGGGCTATTGCCAATTTTCAAAGTTTAAAGGGGGCTATTGTCAACTTTTAAAATTAACAGGGGGTTATTGATATTTTTTTAGGTAAAAAAGTGTGTTTTTGCATCCTTTGGCGGGGGTATAATTGTCATTATATCTTGAGAGGAAGTTTTTTTGCTAATAATAAATATCACAAATTGGGGGTTTTGATAGTTAGACAAAGTACAAGGGGTATTTTGCATTTTATTCTAAAATATTCCTAGGATTTCCCCATCAAATTGGTGGAGAATTTTTTTTCTACATAAATTTTTCTTGAAGGAAAATAATAACTTCATTTTTTGTTATCCAAACAAGTGGGAAAATAAAAATTGTTTTTCCCTCACTTTCCTGATAATCAATCAATATTAGGCAAATTGTAATTCATGACGTTTGTTAATAAATTAAATTAATCGTTTTTTCTCAAAAGAAAAAAAAAGTAGTTCACCGTGATTAATGATTGATGTATGAATATATTCACAATCTCAAATAAAAGAGTCCACCGTGATCTTCCTCTAAAAATGTTGGTATTTTTTCTCAATATACGTGACATTTTTACTTTAGAATTTCCATTTAAATCATGTTTAATCCTAAATAAAAGAATATAAAATTAATTTAGAATCAAAATAAACATCAAGTTTAAACTAATTAATGTGTATCTAAGTAAAAGAGTCGTTGGCAATGAGGTTGTAGCCCATTGGTAAGGCACTGTGGTTGAGGCATAAGGTTTTAAGTTCAATTTTGTTACACTTTAGTCTTTCAAGTAAATATTTTTTCAATCGTTAATCCTTTCAATTTGGACGAACGAGATTCATGTTAACTGGAGATAACGTGCATGCAGAACACGTGATTTTGGCAGTGGTAGTTTCATCATTTCAATTAAAAGATCCTTAAATGTATGTTCAAATGTAATCCCTTTTATGCCATTTTTGTTACAATATAGTCCTTGTAAATGAAGGAATTACCCTGGGAAAAAATTCACTTAAAGATAGTACCTTAATAAGAATCTTATCGGAAACGACTAACGGGAGACACAATATTTACTTGAAGGACTAAAGTGTAATAATTAGACTATAGGAACAAAGTGTAACGCTTAAAAAGATTAGGAACGATATTGTTAATTAAATCCACAATATATTTTACTAGCTATAGTGTATTGTTAATTCTTAGTTTTTTATTTACATTTAAAATTGAGAAGAAGAAAAATACATGGTGTCAATATCTATAGAGGGGATCTTTCCCATATAGCATGAGATGCTTGTGGTTCCAACCTACTTTCAATAATGTATTAGAACTCATTAAAGCCCTATTCGCATCATTATGTTCAATAAAAGGAATGAGGGAAGCTCCAATAGAAAAATATTGGAAGGGAAAAATACTTCGAAGATGAACCCGTTCCCATGCAATAGTCAGGAATTCTTGACGGTATCGCGCTGGAACAACCTGTTCTTCCTGAATATCCCGATTCAACGCCAAAGAATTTCCTGCCGCTAACATATAGTATTCATCTCTACCTGGTGCTAAATAAAGCTTTCTAGAGATTCCCAATGACCCATCTTCACGTGAATCGCTAATTTAAGCGCACTTTGCTAGAGAAATGCTTGGCTGCGGCAATCATGGCAGCTTCCGGTGCATAAGAAGACACTTCAATTTTTTCAGCCTTCACATTTTCATTACTTGAGGCCCAAAAGCACAAACCCTTTGATTTCAAGAACGAAGAGTGCCAATTCACTCCCTTCTTCTTTGACATGATCTTCAACTTAAATTTAAGCAAATATGTATGTATAAAAAATGGAACAAATCGATTATGTATTTAGAATTTTAGAATGAAATCAAATGCTTAAGATTCTTGTGATTTTTCTTGTCTGATTGGTTTGAAGATATTTAAAACATGGTTTGTAATTTATAGGCACAGATTTCTTGGTGAGTACGTTCTTTTTTTGAACAAACGTGTCTTATCTTCTTTTGTTAATTACTAAATTTGACCAAGTAATTTTTCTTTAGCACGCGGTACACCCGTGAAATTTCCCTTTTGTTAATAATAATATAATATATTATTATCTCTTGGAAACTAAGTTGTTTGTGATGTAGAATTTTGACACATTTATACCCTTTGAAAAGTCTAAGTACTACAATTTTGATAAGTTATTATATAATATATTATTATCTCTTGGAAACTAAGTTGTTTGTGATGTAGAATTTTGACACATTTATACCCTTTGAAAAGTCTAAGTACTACAATTTTGATAAGTTATTATAAATGCTTCGGTTAATGGTAATTTTTCCCCTATGATATTTATAATGTTCAATTTATATTTATGTGATTTGAAAAAGAAAAAAAAACAATTTATCTCCTTTGAAAATTTTAAAGAAGCCACCACTGGGGGGCCTTGGCCCCCAATACTTTTGAAATTTTTATTCTACTTTTACTTATGTATACTTAATATATTTATTTTCATTGATTTTTTTAATCTTCTTTAAAAGTCCAATTGAAAAAATTAATTATACACATAATATAAATATATATATATATATATATATATATATATATATATATATATATTCGTTACTTATTTAAATAAAAAATAATTGAATATTATTATGTAAATATCTTTTTATTAATAAATTTTTTGGCCAACTGTTACATTATCATAACACATGGAGGTTAAGTGCCAAATATAAAAATATCAGAGAGACTGTGTAAAACTTTTATAAAATTACAAGGGGTAAAATGTTCTTTTTTAAATCATAAGAAGGTAAATTGAACATTATGAATATCATAAGGAGATAAATTATCATTAACTCTAAATGTTTCTTTGACACCGTGTGTGATGAATCACAACAATTGTGATAGAGCCACTTTCTTGTATGTTTCAGTCATTAATATTATAACTTTTTGAGTCTTTTCCAAAATTTTCTTGACATATGGGATTCGGGAATATTTATATCAATTTATGAAATGTATTGAAGTAGAAAGTAAACCATAGTAGGAGTCTAGGAGATACACGGATGTTATGAAGACTTATACGATATAGTATCTTATATAGGGGTGGATCAAGAAATTTTAGGTAGAGCTAAAATATATTAAAAAAAAATTCAATCAAACAGTTAAACTTAAATTTCTTCATGATAAAATATATGAAGAGATACAAAAAAAGAGAAGGTGAAGTTTGACAAAAAAATTACCCCTATAAGTTATTTTTGTTACATACCCTGTTATGACGGAAAAACCGTATTAAAAGAAAATATAACATTGTATTCTTTTTAAAATTATTAAGAATTTTTTATTCAGTTAAGTACATTGAATAAATAAAATTTAAAATCGAACTAAAAAAATGATAGTTCATATTGTTTTTATAATTATTATTAAGGAAAAAAATAAAAAATACATAATATCGAACTATTATAAAGAAGAAATTTTTTACTATAAACACATAAAACATTGAAATATAATTGAGAAGGAATTTTTTCACATAAAATATTAAAAATATTATTATGGAATTAGTTTTGAAAAAAAAACATAAAATATTGAGAAGGACAAAAAAAATAAAAGAACACAAAAAAAGGTTCATCATGAGTTTGAACTCCAAACCTCGTGCTAATTCTTTCACATTATTACCAACATACCATTTAATCAATACTAATATATAATCCAGAATTTCTGAGGGGAGTCTATAGCCCTCCTTGTCCCTATCTAGATCCGCCAATGCTCCTTAGATGATCGTCCAATCATGGATCAAAATTTCGATTTGAGTGTATATTTCGGTTAATTAAATATTGAAAAGTTTTCGATAAGTTTTCGAAAACATTAGGAAAAACTGTAAAAAAATAACAAAGTTTAAGGCAAAAAGAAAGTTTCGGAATTACACATTATTTTTGTTTCGGTTGATTCAAAAACGGAAAATTTTCGATCTTTTTGACGGAAAATATGGAAATGTTGATCCATGCGTCCAATACATATTCGAGACACTACGTATGTGGCGAGTCCACAAATTTAAATTAAATAAAAAATATTAGATACGCGTATCAGATTTTCTTCAGATAGTGGTTTCTTGTTTTATATTTTTGAAAACATAGCGTAGCAATTGCTATTAGTATTTGTATCATCGGGTTCTGTAATTCTGTAAATACTTGATTCCTTCTTTTTCTTTTGATTATTTTGGAGCATATGAGTTGATGTGGGCATCTCCTTTTCAATACTTTTAGGCTGCGTTCGTTTCGCCCAATTAGGCCTCAATTGCTGTAATCGGCCCAGATAAAACAGTCCAATTTCACATTCGGTTGATCGGACTTTTTTCCGGGCAGCCCATAGTTATCGGCTGAAATGGTGGGCCACCCCACATAATTGGCCCGATTGTAATGCGTGGTCCAACCCAGATATTAAATAGTTGGGCCAAACATCAAAATACTGCGGCAAAAATGCCCCTACATGAGTGAATATTTACAACCAAAATGCCACTCAAATAATTGGACAGGTTAAAGTCTCCATCTTCATTTCTTCACACTTTCATCTTCATTTTCCCTCCATTGGTGTACGGTGAGACTCCTGTTCACACTTTCATCTTCATTTTCCCTCCATTGGTGTACGGTGAGACTCCTGTTGAATTTTTTTTTTTTATTTTCTATTTTATTATCTCCATTCCATTTTACTCTTTTGTGACTAAGATCTAAGAAGTAATTATTGCCTTGTCAACTAATTTCTTCCAAAATTGTTTCTAATAATTTCTTCCAATTCTTGTGATTTAGCTCAAGGGAATAGCTTGAACAAGGTGAATAAGGAGAAAATATAGGGTAAGAAACAACATGGGTTTCTACAGTGAAGAAGAGAGGATTTCGTCGATGGAAAGAAAGAGGGAGAGGAAGAAATGAAGTAATTAGGGTTTTTTTTTTTGTATTTAAAAGCCTGATCGAATGGTCTTAAACGAGTGATAAATCGGACGGTTAGATCAACAGGTCGTTGGGGGTAAAAATGTAATTACAGCCCAATCGGACTGTATCGGACCAACCGAACGACTAATATATATAATTGGACCCGGACCTAATTCCCCTGATTCAATCCACCGAACGGGCCATAAAGTTGTTGGGTTGATTAATTAATTAGCCCAAATTTGCAATTGGGCCAATTCCTAATCCTTGCAAACGAACGCAGCCTTAAAGCCTTACAGGATAAGTTTTTGGGCCGGTTCATTCATTTGATTGGCCTAACAAATTGGGTCGCTTCTTGCAAGTCTGTACTTAAATATAAACACCAAATCATGAAAGAAATTCAAATTACTATTTAAAAAAAAAAAAACTGGAATGAACAATACTCTTCAATTTTTCCTTCTATACAAACTTCTCTGCAATTATCTTTGTTGTCTGTAATTTCAAAATATTCTTGTATGTTTATTGATTAATTTTTTTCATCAGTTATGCTAAAATCTATGATCAATAAAGTGATCAATGTACTATTGTGGGATTTGATGACCAACTAGAGAAAATGATGGGCATGATAGTATCACATCAATCTAATTTACAAATCATTCCAATTACTTGAATGGGCGAAATTGGTAGATTGAACTTGCTAAAAGTATTTATGACCGTTGTTCGAATGTGGGAAATTTTGATGTTCGTTCTTGGTTTACGATATCCAATCATATGGCACTCGAAAAATATTTGAAGGCCTTCTACATAAAGTTGGAGTTCAAACTACTCTAAAGATGATTTGTGGAGTATTAAGGCATGGGATAAGTTGAAAAGGTTCTTTCCAGATAACAGTGATAGGAGTCGAGTCATGGTTACTACTAGGCTATCAAATGTTGCTAACTATGTTAGCTCTTCTAATCTTCATGAAATTAATCTTTTAGACAAGGATACGGGTTGGAGACATCTTTGTAGTAAGGTGTTCGTCCAGGGACAATGCCCCTCTGAACTTGAGGAAATTGGAAAGAGAAATGTCGAAAATTGCAAAGGACTCCCTCTATCAGTTGGTGTGAATGGAGGACTCTTTGCAAATTCTGAGATGACACGAGAATTATGGGAGTACGTCGTCAAAATTACGAAACTAATTGTATATTCATGAGAGAACAGTGATGATTGCTTGGAAATATTATATTTGAGTTATAGTCAATTGTCTATTCATTTAAAACCATGATTGATTTCTGTACATGGGAGTTTTTCCAGAAGACGATAAGATTCGCGTCTCCAAACTTGACAAGTTATGGGTTGCTGAGGGATACGACCATATTGGTCATCATCGCATTGTTTTTTCTTCCAATCAATATGAAGAGAGATACGACCATCGTATCCCTCCCTCTTTGCAATCAACAACATTTGTACGTTCGGTGACGAGCAATATTATTCGGAATTGGGCGATGCCATTTAATTTTAGATTGGTCAGGGTATGCAACGGGCACATTGATTAGATTTGGGAAGGTAATCTAGTTGATTTACGTTATGTCGAGCTAGACTATTATACGGGGAAAATTCTTGTCCAAGCTTGGCTCGGCAAAACCAAACCAACCACCAAACAAGTGTATTGCACTTGCTCTGTGATTGGTCACTCTCTTGTGAGTTACATCAAATCACAAAGCAAGTGTATTGCACTTGCCTTGTAGTTACTTTGGGTTCGGCCAAACCCGGTGTGGATAAGAATTTCCCATTATACGGATCTTTCAACAATCGACAAACTATGGAATTTACAGACACTAATAATGTTAAAAAAAGTTTTGTACCAGCTATAAGATAATATACAATAGAGAGAATAATTGCCCCCAAAGAAGAAAAAAACATTGGTTCTCAAGAAAAAAAAGAAAAAAAAATTTAATAACATAATTCATATTACTCCCAAAAAAAAAAAAAAAACAAATCGATGCACTTTACTATTATTATAACGTATATCAACATCATAACATGCATTTAAGGGCATCTCCAACCTATAAGGGGGTCATTCTCCGGGCGTCTCCCTCCACCTTCCGGGACCTTTTATTATCAATAATAATAATAATAATAATAATAATAATAATAATAATAAACATAATTACAAAAATCGTATTTCTATGTTTTGTCTAAATTGTACATTAAAGATTTTAAAATTTAAACTACCCATGTTAATACTACAATGTTATTAATTTAAATTTTCAATATGAAAAATCAAATTTTAAATATTTATATATTTTGACTAAATTTTACTTGCGTAGACAAATTTAAAATTTTAAAATGAAAACTAATAATGTTACATTTTTAATTTATAATATAATGTTATTAAATCTTACACAAAATTTACAAATAAATTTGTCCATTTTTAGATAATTTTTTTAAAAAAAAGTTTATTATTATTTATATAAATAATTAATTAAAAAATAAAATAAAAAAGGCGGTAGGTGGCGCCACCTGCTGCAGATTTGTGTTGGACTCGTTAGAAGTGCGTCCAGCCAGACTGGGCAGGGGTGTCCAAGGAGCACCCGTGCAGGTTGGAGACCCACCATGAGTGCTCCCCACGGGCATCTCCATCCACCCCATGTGGGTTGAAGATGCCACAAGAGTACGGCGTGATTTTATTTATTTATTTTCTTTGCTGCTAAGGATTGGTTAGAGGGTGATTGTAAGTCGATTATTGACAAACTGTCAACTTCTGGAGATGACTTTTATGCTACAGGTTTGTTAGTTGATGATATTCGCCACCTATATTTAGAATTCGAGATTGTTTTGTTCTCATATATTAGTCGAAAATGAAATAAAGTTTCGCATTCTTTAGTTAGATAGCATCAGTGGGGGCTTTGATTGATTTACCTGATAGTATTCACTAGCTTGTTTGGTTGTCAAGAAAATGAGGAAAAAATGTAGGAAAAGGAAAAGGAAAGGAAAAGAAAAGGAAAATAATGTCATTTTCCTCTACATGTTTGGTTGTCAGGAAAACTATTTTCTTGCAGATGTTTGGTTGTCAAAAAGTTTAGGTAAATAATATTTTTGATAAATATCTTTATTTGATTATGAATACTTTCAAAATTGTAAAATATATTAAAAGTTATTGTGAAATGAAAACTATCAATTTAATCTCTAGAAAATATTAAGTACAAATTGAGCTGTGGAATCAAATAAAAACTAACAATAATAAAATAAATAAATTAAAATAGCTTAAAATAAATCATAAAAATCATTGTTATTGGCATCAATGGTCTTGTTGATCGCGATGTTAAACTCCCTCGTGTGTTCTCTTTTTTAGAAAACCCGTTTGAAATTCATTCATAAATTATATGAAAGTTTTTATTAATTTTTTAAGTGAACAAGGGGGCTATTGCCAATTTTCAAAGTTTAAAGGGGGCTATTGTCAACTTTTAAAATTAACAGGGGGTTATTGATATTTTTTTAGGTAAAAAAGTGTGTTTTTGCATCCTTTGGTGGGGGTATAATTGTCATTATATCTTGAGAGGAAGTTTTTTTGCTAATAATAAATATCACAAATTGGGGGTTTTGATAGTTAGACAAAGTACAAGGGGTATCCTGCATTTTATTCTAAAATATTCCTAGGATTTCCCCATCAAATTGGTAGAGAATTTTTTTTCTACATAAAATTTTCCTGTAGGAAAGTTGAAGGAAAATAATAACTTCATTTTCTGTTATGCAAATAAGTAAGAAAATAAAAACTATTTTTCTCTCACTTTCCTATTAACCAATCAATATTAGGCAAATTTTAATTCATGACGTTTGTTAATGAATGAAATTAATCGTTTTTTCTCAAAAGAAAAAAAAAGGAGTTCATCGTGATTAATGATTGATATATGAATATATTCACAATCTCAAATAAAAGAGTCCACCGTGATCTTCCTCTAAAAATGTTGGTATTTTTTCTCAATATACGTGACATTTTTACTTTAGAATTTCCATTTAAATCATGTTTAATCCTAAATAAAAGAATATAAAATTAATTTAGAATCAAAATAAACATCAAGTTTAAACTAATTAATGTGTATCTAAGTAAAAGAGTCGTTGGCAATGAGGTTGTAGCCCATTGGTAAGGCACTGTGGCTGAGGCCTTAGGTTTTAAGTTCAATTTTTACTAATATGAGTTTTCTTCTAGTTTTAGTATTAGTTGTTTGGTAGTTATTTTTCTTTGTAATTTGGTTGTACTTGAATATATTTATGATTTGATAATATTGATGCAATTTATACTCTTAAAGAAAAAGTCGTTGGTATTTTACACCTTTATTATATTCGTAATGTTCGATTTACCTCATGTGATAAAAACAAATGACAATATACATCTATATATTTTCCTAAAAGAATCTCGTTGTCTCCTTCTCATGATCCTCAAACCTTCAAAAAGTATGTTCTAACAAAAATGTCCTCATTTATGTGAAGCAGTTTGCTCCTCTGTGTTATTTCATGCCAATCATTTTTCCTCGTATGTTATATTAGATGAATCATTTTATCTCTTTATTTTTGTGCATCATCTAATTTTATATGTTTGAACCTAAACAAATCATTACATATCACTAATTAACGACCATTGCAATCAGTTCTAAAATAGTGAATATTCATAGTATAAATTCAACACAAACTATTAAATTAATTACCACTTACTTTAATTCAATAACTATTAGATTTGCGAATAACATATATAGCACTAACAACCCAAGAATAAAACTAAAAAAATTAAAACAACACATTAATTATTTGTTTAGCAAAATAATTACTAAAGGTGTGGTTGAAAAACCTAATATTCATATTTTCCCGGTATTATTTTGTATAGAACAGTCACCCCTCTATATATTTGTTAGAACGTAGATCATTTAATTAGAAATTCAGAGAAAAACTTATACGACAAATCCCTTTCTAAAAACAAAAGACTTATTAATTTGACTTTTAAAGGAGCACTAAAATGTTCTCTAAAAATTCAAATAAACGGATAAAGAATGTTTTAGTAAGTTTACACTATCCTCGGAATGGAGTGTGTTTGAGAAGATGTACATTTATGGGTGTAACCGAGCCGAGTAGTATTGAACAACAACTATTCAAGTTTGATTTGAATTTTATCGAGCTTAGTTTTTTTGTTTGAGCTTGATTTAATTGTTAAACGAAGCGAGCTTAAATGAGTTTTTATCGAACAAGCTCGAGTCGAGTATCGAATAGCTTGATATTATACATGTATATTATCAATTTTCAGCATATAGAGTCGAACTTCAAATGTTATCGAACGGAAAATGATGTTCAAACTTGTTTGGCTAGTGTGACGAATCGAATTCAAGCGAACTTTTATCAAACGACCTTAAGCCGAATATTGAATAACTTGATTTGATTTTGAGGCAAAGGACAGACACTCACATTCGATCCACTTTTGCGGTTGGAAACCGGAAAAGCATGTCAGTCAGATGAGCGCATGAGGGCAAAAAGGAATACAAAATAGTATTTGCATTTCCCTATCTGTAATTGTAACTAGTAATAAATCATTGATTGCATGATTAAATCAACAAGTCGTAGTATAGTGGGAAGTATTCCCGCCTGTCACGCGGGTGACCCGGGTTCGATCCCCGGCAACGGCGTATATTTTTATTGTGATATATTTCCTTTTTTTTTTTGTTTTTTTTTTCCTGCAGCATTGCAACAACAACCATGCACGGACATTACTCATTGGAAAAACGAAAAAAATTATTTAATACTACAATTTACTCGGTTATTATTGGGATGAATTTATAATATATTTCAAAACTAAAAAGCCAATGACCGAAAACATAGATATAATCATAAAATGAATAACTCAACTAAAAATAAAAATTTCGTATATAATTTTTTGCAATTTAAATCATCTTTCAGCATATGTCTCAACCAAAAGTCAAAAAATTCATGGAAATCCAACAATTTTTTTTTTCTAGTGATAATTGGTTCTCTCAATTTGGAACAAAATTTTATGCCATTATATATTTTAGTCATTTATTTATTTTAATTTCACTTATAACAACGCCAATGAACTAAGATTTCATTAATCACTTAACATTACTACTAGATAAAACAATTTATTTTATATGTTGTATTGATTACTTAAACAAACAAAGAAGGGAATAACAAAAGTGAAGATTTTGTATTGTACATTTTTTTTATTTTATCTTATATGAATTATTAATTACTTAAACAACCTTTTTTTTATAACTTAAACAAACAAAAAGCTCAATTGCATTTTGCACCCCAAAATATAAAAATTATAAAACACAAGTTCAAATCATATTTCGATTTCTCTTCCACTTTGAATAATTAACATATATCCATAACTAAATGTTATATTATTAGTATTGTTTTAATAACATTTCTTCTATATATGAAGAAAATAATTAAAAAAAAATCCTAAAACCTCCAACCAAACTATCTTAGTAAAACTTGAAATCGCTCATAACTATACTTGATAGATTCCAAATTAAAATTATTATTTTGTTCTCTAGTTAACTTCAATTTAATTTATTAAGTATATATATTCCTTAGTTAACATCAACCAAATTTTCATATGGTTTATCTTAATTTTCTTAATATTCATTTTCTTCTTCTCATTTCATCATTTTGCAAGGCGAGATGAGAGCATATATTTGTCTATTTATTCCCATCAATTTGAGTGTGTGTATAGAAGAAAAGTCATAACCCACATATGTTTGAGGAAACGATATTTTGTGCATTGATACATAAATGCCATGGTGTGACACATAAATAAATTTAAATAATTTATAAATTTAAGAAATAATTGTACTCCAAGATATTATCCCAATTGTGTAACGTATGTAAATAATGAATTGGTCGCACCACGTCATATGTAGTCGTTGCACGACATTGTGAAGACAACTTAAAACCTTAAATCTCTAATTAAAAGTCCAAACTTTCATATTTTCGATGAAATTCTCGTGAAAAATAAGTGTAGGTTGAATTTGTTAAAATAAAATAATTTGAGGATGCATTTTTCCATTTTTCCAATTCTGAGAGTGCAAATCTCCAAATGATACTCTTCTCGTGGAGCAAAATGCAATTCAGCCTAAAACAAAATTGTAGTAAATTACTATATCACCCCTCACTCCCTCTAGGGTTTTGCCCTCAGTTTCAGACCCGACTACTAACAAACATTTTGATTTAACAATATCCACAGAACACAGCGGCGCTTGGAGAAGAAACCATGGCTACTCAGATGAGCAAAAAGCGAAAGGTTTTCATTTATATTTTTATTTATTTATTGCTTTTTGTTTTAATTTTATATGAAATTAACAAATTCATTATTTTTCATGATTATTTACAGTTCGTTGCGGATGGAGTGTTCTTTGCTGAGTTAAATGAAGTTTTGACTCGCGAGTTGGCGGAGGATGGCTACTCCGGAGTCGAGGTCAGAGTCACGCCGATGCGTACAGAGATCATTATTCGCGCAACACGTACTCAGAACGTACTTGGTAATACTATATAAATACGTATTCGTTTCTGTGTATTATATGTATAATTGTAGACATATACAGAAATTATGCAAGTTTTAATGCGCGGATGAGTTGAATTTGTATTCCTTGATTATTACCTCGAGGATTGATTGCATTTAGAATAAATATGAGTTAAATGTTGGTAAAATTTTGACCAGACCTGGTTCAAGTATAACATTGGCTCAAATTTTCTGCTCAAAATTAGATTTACATGTACTGTATATTCATATATCAGTATTTGTAATGAAACTCTATACAAAAATTGCAATAGGATGGGGAGTTGGACTAATATTAGGATACTATTCTAATGAAATGATGGAATTAAGTGTCTTTGATAAAAGTGTATATTGTCATGAATCAGTTTTTTAAAGTCTTTGTTTAGATGTGAGTCAGTCATATGTTGGAAGAAAAACTACTAAGTTTTTTATTAGGCCCTAGTTACACACTGAAAAGTTCTCTTTCTTAAATTTACTTTTAACTTCTGTAGATAATTTATGCAGTGTTATCTGTTGTTCTTTTCAGGCGAGAAGGGTCGGAGAATTAGGGAGCTTACTTCTGTTGTTCAGAAGCGCTTCAAGTTTCCAGAGAACAGTGTGGAGCTTTATGCTGAGAAGGTCAATAACAGGGGCCTGTGCGCCATAGCTCAGGCGGAGTCATTGCGATACAAGCTACTTGGAGGTCTTGCAGTTCGGAGGTACAAATTTCACATTTTGTTCTTTCTGTTTTTGTTATTATCACTTGTTTCAATGTTTCTTTCCATGATTAGATGTGATTTAGAGCCCAGTGTATTCAGTTTCCTTTTCAATGTTCGTTGCATACTGCAGTCATATGAAAACGGATCCAAATCTTCTAAATGAACCAAACTTACATCTGAAACCTTGTTTTTAAGGCAATTTCCACCAGAGATAAAGATGATGATAATATTTGATTGTGAAAAAGAAAAGGATTTGCAATTTCTTACATTATCAATTCATTTGACATTTCTAACTTTTCATGTTTCAGGGCTTGCTATGGTGTATTGAGATTTGTGATGGAGAGTGGGGCAAAGGGATGTGAGGTATTGTAAGGTTTTTTAATCTATTTAGAAGTAATGTCTTTATGTCCTGTATTTTGACTATTGATATTTGACTCGTTTCTATAGGTGATTGTAAGTGGAAAACTCCGTGCAGCGCGTGCCAAGGCAATGAAATTCAAGGACGGATACATGATATCCTCTGGTCAACCAGTCAAGGAGTACATTGATTCTGCCGTGCGACATGTTCTTCTTAGACAGGTCTATCTTTACTTTAACTGCAATTATACTTTCCTATTTTCAAATTAAATTATGTCATGTAGAAGAATGATACTCTGGTTATTCACCATCCCCCTGTGCATTTATTGATTTTTTCAGGGAGTACTTGGCATCAAGGTCAAAATTATGCTCGACTGGGATCCAAAGGGCAAGCAAGGACCGACTACACCTTTGCCGGATCTTGTTACCATTCACCCACCTAAGGAAGAGGAGTATCTACCTCAAATTGTAGCAGCACCTGCTGTTGAAGTAGAAGCATAAAGTGTGAGTTCGTTTGCTACCATTAAAATTTGTCCTTCCTAAAATTTCAATCATATGTTATAGTGGCTAGCGATTTTTTTTTTTTTTTGTTTAGTTCAGAATGAGACATTGCCTTAAGATTTTCGGGTTGTAATTTAACTATTCGATTTATTTTCTGCCCGTTATAATGTTTACGCCTGTTATTATGTTTACGAAGCTATGAACTATTGTGTTTCCCTAGTCCCTTTTTCCTACATATGTGTTCGGATTCATTCGTTTTTCTTCTCTTTTTTCAAGTGAATTCAACATGTATAGAAGAACTAATGTATTTTTTCCTTTTTTGTTTATTAACATAAGATCAAAGTGATTTCGTATGAGAAACATAACATTGTCAATGGTTCATAATCAAGCCTAAAAGATGGAATTATATTGCATAAAGATTGAGATGGAGCTTTAGAAGGATGTCCAAATCCAAATGGTAGTAAATAGAGAAGAAACATGATAAGCAAGTAGGTGATGAAGCTAATGGTTAACTCTTGATTATGGACTATGTAGTCTGATTCCTTGTGAGCTAGGTTTCTCCAAGCCGATCATGATTCCTTCAGCGGTTTCTGATTTGAATTAATGGAAACAAAAATAAGTTGTAATTTTGAAATTATTTGTTTGTCTTGCGTTTTTTTTTTTATCTTTATTAAAAAATAAGAATCGCAATTGTTTTAGTATTTTCGAAATATTTTCTATTTAACTTATAAAAAACATTCAGTAGAAATGAAATTTTGATACTTAATTATGCAATATATAAAAAGCGTATTACAAAATGGATTGAGCAATTTATATTGAAAGTAAGGCCATCTCCAGTGGTATGGACTCCCCTTCCCCTCAGACTCTCCTTCCCCTCAGACTCCCCTTTCCCTTCAGACTCCTCTTTTTATAGTCATTTTCAGTGATTCAATCTTCCCATTCTATTTAATTCCAATTCTCATACTTTCCCACTCTCACTTAATCTTCCCACTCTTTTTATATTGCTCATAACTGGTTTCTTGGTAATAATAATAATAATAAAATAATCATAATAATAATAATAATAATAATAATAATAATAATAATAATTAATAATTAAATCAATAGTAAATTAAACATTGGCATTAATAATAAGTAAACATTGCCATTAATAATCACTAATTTAGCATTGACATTAATAATAAAAAATATTTAATAATAACATTACAATAACAATACAATAACAACATTACAATAATTAATAATTCATATATGCACAAGTAATAAAATTAGTGATTATTAATGGAGCTAAATAATAAAATTAATAATAATAGAGCTAAATAATAATAACAATTAATAAACATTGTACATATAATTACAATATTACAATAAAATGCACAAGTAATAAAAGTGAGAGTGGAAAAATAATTAATGTTACTATTTAAAAAAAAAAAAAAAAGACTTGGGGCTGGGCAACGTGCCCAGCCCATTAAAATAAGAAAAAAAAAAAAAAAAGAAAGAAGATATGGGGCTGGGCAACATGCCCAGCCCATTTAAATTAAAAAAAAAACAAAAAAAAAAAAAAGAAGACGCCCAGCCCCAAATTGTGGTGTGTCTGGGCGGTGGGTCACCCACCGCCCGCCACCCCCAATTTCATCCCTCTACCCATAAAAGTCTATTTTTTCTCCCCCTCCCTCATGGACTCCCCCTCCCACCTATGCCATGGAGATGGCCTAAGTAAACTTAGAGAGACGAGATTGACATTGAAAGAAAGAACTAAAATCATATTTTTCATATGTTTATCACCGGTAATTTTAGAATAAGCACTATTTGTTAAATAAACTTTTGGAAGGCGTCATTATTCAATACGTTTAGTCGCACCGCATTAATCAAAATTATATAGTTTGGAACGATGTACTATGGGTGATGAATAGGAAAGGTGCGGAGATAATTTCACTTTTGGTATCATGAGTGACCTTACTTTAAGGTTACGATATCATAAGTTACAAAGTCAACACATTTCATATCAAAAGTTCACGGTGCTCAACACATGTGGTACTTTCGTTAAAAATTTGATAAAACCTCCCATTTTGCACAAAAAATTGATGGAAAATTGCAGAATTAGTCACATAATTAAAGATTGCTAGCAAAGTTTGCCCAACATGTTAATATAACCTATAATTCACAAGTTTGAAGCATTTTAGTCCCAACTGCAAAAATAGTTAAATTATTAATCATATTTAATAAATTTTATATATTATTATTAAATCTCTTAAACTAATTAGATTTTATATATATTATATATATATATATATATTAAGTAAATATTTTATATAAAATCTAAAACATAAATATCAATTAAACTTTAAAAATTTCGAAAAAAAATCTTTAAACTAATTAGATTTTACATATAATACATATAAATTAAGTAATATTTTATATAAAATCTGAAAAATAAATATCAATTAAATTTATTAAATTTTTTAAATTAAAAAAATCTTTTAAATTAATTAAATTTTACATATAATATATATAAATTAAATAATATTTTATATAAAATCGAAAAAAATAAAAATTAATTAAACTTATTAGGTTGGAAGGACAGTCTTATGAACTATACATTTCAGTTCATTATTAACAATGGCGGTAATGATAGTGAGAAAAATTATAAGTAGGGATGGAAGATATCATCAATATACATGAAAAATGTCAGAGCTGTATCTATTGATGGTTATGAAAATGTTCTAAATCAACCTACAGCAGTTGCTATTGAAGGTAGTTGGAGGGGTATTTTCACTGGGAAACCATATATAGTTTGTTATGGAACCACCGAAAAGGATCTCGACTATTGGGTTGTCCGGAACTCTTAGACCCCGTTTGGATTGATTTTGGCTCTGTTTCGCCTTGTTTCGTTGTTTCAATATTGGTTTGGGTGTTTTCGATGAAACATTTGAAACACGACTTGGATTGGTTTTGGTTGAAATATTGAGATGATAAGATATTATTAAAATAATAGATAATGAGAGTTGAAAAGTTGAGATGTGATTTAAATAAGTTTTAGATGTTGGGAATAAGGGAAGAAAAGTTGATGACAAGTCAAATCAATAATTTTATTAGTTTTTAAATAAGATATTATATTATTAAATAATTGAGATGGTGATTTTAGTAATTTTATTATGATTGTAATAATAATAATTGTATTATGTTAGTAATTAATAGTTTATTTTTATTTTTATTACATATAATTTTTTTAACATAAACAATTTTTATATATTTATATATATGTATATAGATATGTTATCTTTTTCAACATATCTTAACACGTATGGGATATAAAATATAATATAATATAAAGATATACTATATACAACGTGGGGTATTGCTTTATATAATAGTATATGAAGTGCTATATAATAAACTAGTAGTAGTATTTATTTATGTTTAATGTAGTGTGCAACAGAAAAAAAAATGTTTAATGTAGTGTGTGTGGGGTTTCTCCTACTGCCGCAGTCTAGCAAGTAGCACCTGAGGTGCCTGGTCAATGTGTCAGTGGGTGCAGGAAATGTTTGGACGTGTTTAATGTAGTATGTTGCCGCTTCGAGACATAGGTCTCGCCCAACTTTTTGGGCCAAATGCGATCCAAGTCCTTTTTGACGTGTTTCGCTGGGTAATTTTATTGGGCCAAACCCAGCGAAAATCATTCCAAACAGGCCCATATCATTCCAAAATCATTCGAAAATCGCTGGGTAATTTTATTGGGCCAACCCAAAGGAGAGTGGGTGGAGATGGCCCAAATACACAGCCTGAAAAGCCTAGGCCACGGCCCTGGTAAAGGGACGCGTTGTTAGCGCGTCCTTTACCAACATGGCACCAGGTGGAGCCACTTGGCGCCACCTGGTGCCTTCACATTTTTTTTTATTTTTTATTAAATTAAAAATAATTATTAATAAAAAAATTAAAGATTGAAAAAATTAACTACAAATTTTACAATACCTTTGTTTACTTTAATTAACTAGAAATTGAAGATACATTTAATTATAAAAATTGTGTAAGGTTTAATAACAATTTGTTTTTGTTCAATTTAATTAACCAGAAATGGAACATACATTTAATTATAAAAATTGTGTAAGGTTTAATAACAATTTGTTTTAAATTAAAAATGTAACAAAATTATTATGCTTAATTGTTGTTGTTTCCGTGTAATCGTTGTTGTTTTTCTTGTCCCCGATGTAATATTATTATGCTTAATTTTATTATTATTGTCTCTACAATTATTATTATGCATTTTCATATTTATTATTAATATTATTTATTTTTAAAATTATTATTATTATTATTATTATTATTATTATTATTATTATTATTATTATAGGTGAGAGTGGGGAAGTTTTTTTTTTAATTAATTGAAGGAGTTAGCCCTGACGGTTGAAAACGGTGCTCAGGGGGGTGCAGATTTACCCGGGTGGAGATTGACACCCCTGGGCTGCGAAAAGCCCGGTGGGTTGAAGATGGCTTAGGGCACAACTTGAGAAGAAAATGGCTAAATTCTTGATATTGGTTCGGAGGCCTCTTATCCACTCGAAACGGGCGAAAATCCTTATAATCCGGATCCATCTTCTCCATCTCCATCTCCAATCAATCCATCAGGTAAAACAGGAGACTCGTAATATATGGTTAATAAATTCATGAATTAAATAAGACAAGACACTTCTCTGTTAGGGACTCAAGGTCAATTTAATAGTTTTTTATATTATTTTGTAATTTTCTGTATAATTAACAGTGCAAGGAAATTGAAAGAACCGTGAGATAGAAGAGAAGAAGCGTGAAGAGGCAAGGATGATAGTACTAGGGGTGGGAGTTTGGGATTGGGATTGGGAAATGGGAACCCGAATCGTACCGGTCGGATTTTTACCAATAGGGAAAGAAAAAGTGCGGCTTTTGGGAAACCCGAATTCCCGATTAAGAAAAATCGGTACGGGTTTCGGGTAGAGGGTCCTACCCGATTGGGAACCCGGTATATATTGAAAATAATTATGCTTGTCCAAAATTGAGATTTATCCTAATATTTGTGAGTCAAAATAAAATATGTTA
>JAYDYQ010001702.1:0-14089 GCA_034814905.1 Penstemon davidsonii
CTACACCAAGTGAAATCAGTTGGCTGTGGCACAAAAGAATGAATCATTTGAATTTCAAGACCATAAACAGATTAATAAAGAATGATTTGGTAGAAGGAATTCCAAAAACAGTCATGAGCAAACATATGGATTTGTTTGGCCCTATTGATCCAATCAGCAATGGTGGAAAGAAATACTGCCTAGCTGTTGTGGATGATTTTTCAAGATTTACTTGGGTGATTTTCATGAAGAAGAAAAGTGAAACCAAGGAACATCTTACTAATCTGATGGAACTGATCCAGAATGAGAAGAGTCAAAGAATATTGAAGATCAGATCAGATAGAGGGACTGAATTTACAAACTCAACTGTTGAAGAGTATTGTAACACCAGAGGAATCAATCATGAGTACTCTGCTGCCAGGACCTCTCAACAAAATGGAGTTGCTGAAAAGAGAAACAAAACTCTAAAGGAAGCTACCAGGACAATGATAGCTGAAGCAAAGCTGCCCCAAAGATTCTGGGCAGAAGCCACAAATACAGCATGTTATACACAAAACAGATGTATGATCAACAAAAGTCAAAACAAGACACCTTATGAGATATGGAACAACAGAAAGCCTAATTTATATTATTTTAGGATTTTTGGTTGTAAATGTTATGTTTTGAACAATGGGAAAAATCACCTTACTGCATTTGCAGAAAAGGCTGATGAAGCTGTTTTTGTAGGTTACTCTACTGTTAGTAAAGCTTATAGAGTCTTTAACAAAAGAACTTTAGTTGTAGAAGAATCTATTCATGTAGTATTTGATGAACCAAGTCAATCATCTGAAAAGAATCAAAGTGCAAACCCAGAGGTATCTGCTGACTTTCAGAAATTGAGTGTGGAAAGAAAGGAAGAATATGTACCCATCATACTACCTGATTTAACTGAAGCTGTTAACTCAAGTGCTGTTCAAAATCAGTCTGCTGATTGTCTAACAGAGGAGTTGCAAACAGCTAACAAACCAGAGACTGTTCAACAGACTACAACTGTTCAACAGACTACTACTGAGACTCCAACAGTAGTGTTGCCAGATCAATCAAGAGGACAACATCCAGATTTGCAACCTGATCTCAGATGGCTCAAAGATCACCCACCTGACTTAGTGATTGGTGATCCTTTGGATAAAGTGAGAACTAGAAGGTCAACTACAAATGAAACTATGTTTGTAAGTTTTCTTTCACAAATTGAGCCTAAGTTGATTGATGAAGCTCTTAGTGATTCTCACTGGATTGAAGCAATGCAAGAAGAGTTGAATCAATTTGAAAGGAATGAAGTCTGGTACTTAGTTCCCAGACCTACTCATCAAAGAGTAATTGGCACTAAGTGGGTATTCAGGAATAAAATGAATGAAGATGGTATTGTTACCAGAAACAAAGCAAGACTAGTTGCCAAGGGTTATTGCCAAGAAGAAGGCATTGATTTTGATGAGACATTCGCACCAGTTGCTAGGCTTGAAGCAATCAGATTATTCTTAGCCTATGCTGCTTACAAGAACTTCACTGTTTATCAGATGGATGTGAAGTCTGCTTTTCTCAATGGAGAATTGCAAGAGGAAGTTTATGTTGAACAACCTCCTGGCTTTGAAGCTTATCAAGAAGGAGACAACGTGTATCGTCTGAAGAAAGCTCTCTATGGACTAAAACAGGCTCCAAGAGCATGGTATGATACTTTATCTGATTTTCTTTTAGTTAAAGGATTTCGTAAAGGTAAAGTAGATAAAACTTTGTTCACTATTGAATGGGATAATCATATATTGTTGGTACAAATATATGTGGACGATATTATTTTTGGTTCAACTAACAAACAGATGTGTGAAAGGTTATCTAAGCTGATGCAGAACAAATTTGAAATGAGCATGATGGGAGAACTAAATTACTTTCTTGGATTACAAGTTAAACAGCTACCTGATGGTATTTTTATTAATCAAGCAAAGTACACAAAAGATCTGTTCAAGAAATTTGGTATGGAAACTAGTTCATCTGTTAATGTTCCTATGTCTACTGGACTTCGTCTGGACAAGGATGAAGGTGGCAAATCAGTTGACATCACCAAATACAGAGGCATAATTGGGTCACTGTTATACTTAACAGCTAGCAGACCAGATATTATGTATTCTGTTGGGGTTTGTGCGAGATTTCAATCAGATCCTAAGGAATCTCACCTCTTAGCTGCTAAAAGGATATTAAAGTATCTCAAAGACACACAAGAATTGGGATTGTGGTACCCAAGGGAATCAGGATTTGAACTTATTGGATATTCAGATTCTGACCTTGCTGGCTGCAAAATTGATAGGAAGAGTACTACAGGTACTTGTCAATTTTTAGGCAGTCGTCTGATCTCATGGATGAGTTAGAAACAGACTTCAGTATCCATATCTACTGCTGAAGCTGAATACATTGCTGCTGGAGCATGTTGTGCACAAATACTTTGGTTGAAGCATCAACTAGAAGACTATAATCTCAAGATCAGTGGAATCCCTATCTACTGTGACAATACAAGTGCAATCTCACTTACTCAGAATACTACTAGTCATTCCAGGACTAAGCATATTGAGATCAAACATCACTTCATCAGAGACCATGTTGAAAAAGGAAATGTTATTATTGAGTATGTTCATACAGACAACCAGATTGCTGACATTTTCACCAAACCATTAAGTGATGCAAGATTTTCTACGCTAAGAGTGGAACTGGGCTTGTTAAATTTGGATTCATAAGCTGAGGGGGAACCTATCAGAAGACTGGGTTCAACAGCTTACTAATCTGATATCAACAAGTGTTATCCTTCAAGAAGACTGACTCTCAACAGACTAGTTGACTGATGAATTCTTGAATTCAGGGGGAACGTGTAAGACTAGCAGTACCCTTGTCTTAAAGATGAAATCTTCAATGACAGTAGTTGAAGTTGTTTTTAATCAGAAGATCTATTCTTAATTCTTGAAGATTATTTATCTTGCTGGATTGACAAACAGCAAAGGAAGATCACTAGATATTGGCTTTCACTAGTGATATATTGTATCAGACAAGTCGTCTATCAGATAAGTATTATTTTACTCATCTGTTTTTTATGTCAGCATATATTTAAGTGTTGTACTAAAAACGCATTTTGTGGAACACGCTTTTATAAGTAACAGACATGTGGCGTTTCAAATTCCCGCCTGTCTGACATAATTAATAAATTTTGAACTCCGCGATTCTCGCCCGCACGATTAGAAACTGATAGATTAAATCAAACCGTTCGCGTAAAGCACGGAAACCTAGGCGTTTCATTACCTATAAATCCATATCTGATCAGAAGGGTAAACCTTACGCACCCAAAATTATCTCAATTGAAAAAGAAGTTACTGATTCATCTACTTTCTGTCTTAAAGTTTTCTAAATTCTCTGAAACTACTACAATTTCATTACAATGGCCGGAGCTGAAGGATGCTACTTAAATTACGAGAAGTTCCACGCTACTAGAACTCCTCTAATGAAGGAAATCATGGTTAAAATTAAAGAGGCTTCTCTGGTAAAGGTTTTGGAAGCTCATAAAGATTATGTGTTCACTGAAGATGTAGCTGAGTTTTACAGAACCAGAAAGAACGATTTAACCAAGATGATCTCGGTGGCTACTGTAGGAGGAAAGACTATCTGTGTCTCCCCTGCTGTTCTAAATGAAATTTATGATCTGAAAAATGAAGGAGGAGAGGTATTCACTCTGGGTTCAGAAAAAGAGGAGGAATTTTGGTTTATCTGTGCTAAGGAGGGAGAAGCAATGACTGTAACCCTGATGAAAACTCAGTTGAAGGACGAGTTTCAGAGGTTTGCAGATATTATTGCAAAGATTTTTGAGTGTTCAACGAGCTCTTTGGATGGGTTACCTAGAAGAAGGTACCAAACAATGGTTTGTATCTACTATGGGTTACCAGTGAATTGGGCTGTTCATTATTTTTATCTTTTGGCTTTGAAGAAAAATGGACATGTGATAATGCTGAGTCATCTGCTTTCGACTCTTGGTTGTCCACTGGTAAATGGGAAGATAGTCTACAAGCTAAAGGAGGTGAAGGTATTTGAACCGGTGAAAGTTGAAGTCGCTTCAAAAAGAAAGGCGAAGGGTAAGGCAGAGACGTCTGCTGCTACCAAGAAGCCTAAAATTGATAAAAAGGCTAAGTCTGCTGATCAAACAACAAACCCTGCTGTTGAAGCCAGATCAGTAGAGTCTGAAGCTGATGTTGCTGATAAGATAGTCACTGAGGTGACTAAAGAAATTGATGAGATGACTACTGAAACATCTCCAGAGAGAACTGAGTCTGACGAACCAGTTCAAGTAAAAGAGGTTGGACGAAGGACAAGAAGTTCAGTGAAAAGGACTGCTGAATCTCGACAAACTGAAGTACTGCCTAAGCCAAAGGCAAAAAGGACGTTAACTCTAGGTGGTCAAAGAGTTACCTTCACTACTAATCCAACTGCTCAAGTCCGAGAAAATCCTGCTGCTAAAAGACCAGTAGATGCAGTAGAGAAAGCTGCAGAAGATAAGACTGCAGAGGATCAATCTCTCAACAAGTCTGCTGATATTGAACAGCCGACTAATCTGACAGAAGAGGAGAATGTCCCACTCATTCATCCTACACCAATCACTGCTGCTCCACTGCAGGTAGTGGAATCTCCTGCCGCCAGAAGGAAGAGAACTGGTAAGGAAAAGATTAAAGTGATTACTGTTGCCGAAGAGAAAAGGAGAGAGGAAGCAGAAAAGAAAAAGAAAGAGCACCAACATGCTCTAAAACTTAGTGAGCTTGAAGCTCAGGCTAGAAATATGTCTGCTGCTGAGATAGCTGCTAAGGAAGCTCAGGACTTGGCTCAAGCCTTAGAAGCCAGTACCAAGGATGCCCATGGTCCAAGGTACAGTGGTGGAATCACAATTGGAGATAAGAAGAAGCCAAAGGCCGTTATGCCCACACCCAAGCTGCCAAAGAAGAAACGATCTGAACTAAAATATGCTCTGGAAATAGTTCAAAATGATCCAGAGATATTCAAACAGTTTGTAGCAGATCTTGAAAGGTATAATGACATTTTGGTCCGTCAGAGTCTCTTTGTTACTGAAAAGATAAGATATAACAGATGGAGAGAATATCGTCTGACAAAGACCAAGGAGCAAATTATACAGTGGAAGGAGTTTGCTGCTGAGGAAAGATGGGTTCTGCAGTTTCTGGAAACAGGATGCTTAAAGCAAGCATTGGATTCAGATCACTTCCTGGACATGGTCCACTATAGGCTGAGGAAGTTGGCAAAGTCTGAAGCCAAGAAACTACAAAATTCTGTTCCTGAAACTCCAGCAAAGAATGAAGATTTGAAGAAGAGAGCAGCAAAGTTGGCACTTTCCGTTACTTTGGAAATGTGGGCTAAGAGGACCAGATACCAGAAGGGTCAACCAAGTTCTCTGACACCCCTGCCAAGCTTACAACAGATTGTCTTCGGACCGGCTATTAAAACCTATGAAGATCTACCTGAACAGACAACATCACCATTTGTACCTGCTATTATATTTACTCATAAAACTATTGTTGCTGATAATGGTGTTGATGTTATTACAGAGGTAAATGAGCCAGTACAGGTCCAAAAGAAGACTGATGATCAAATCTCAACATCATCAGAGCAGTTGCCCCAACAGAAGAGTACTCTGACTGATGAGCCAAAGGAGTCTGAGAAAACTCCTGAGATTGTTCCAGCAAGCACAGTCATTCCATCCACTTCAGCAAGCATGCAACCAACTATTCTGGAGTCCATCCAACAGTTGATTGCAAACTCAATGAAGGAAATGGAAGATAGACACAGAGAGCAGTTAAAGAAATTTGAGGAAGTGGCCTCAACTATACTGTCTGCTGCTGCTGCTGAACGAGTTCCCAAGCCTGCTGATCCTAGCCCTCTGATAGTGGAAGAAATAGCAAGTATCAAGAATGAAGTACAAGCTATCAGACTAGATGTGGAAACATTTGGTGCAAGGGTCAAGAATAACACAGCTGGTTGGAGGGACATAACTGAAGTTGTCGCAAATGCAATGGAGGCTCACGAGGAGAAAGCTGAGAGCATGTTGAAAGCATTCACCACCTCAGCTGATCTGATTCTGAGTTCTCAGATTCAACTATGTGATCAAGTGGATCTTACATTTAAGAAGATTGAATCTTATGATACATTGCAGCAATTAAAAAGGGAGAATCATCTTCTGGCGGTGGATAAAAACATCAGATTGATATGTGACGCTATTAACATTACTCCAGTTCTGCCTGAAGAACCCGTCTACCCTGCTGATGATGACAAAAAGGGGGAAGATGGAAGTTCTACAACGAAGAAGAAGGATGCTGATGCTAATCTATCAGCTGACGTTACTGAAAAGATTGAGTCTGCTGAAAAGGATGCTGATGAAAATACAAGCAGGCCAGATGATGAAGTAACTGAGGCAGAGAACGATGCTGATGAAGAGCCCAAAGAACCAGTAAAATCTGATAAGGAAATTGCGGCTTCCAAGGACTCAGCTGCTGAACAGTTAGATACATTCGTCAAGTATAAGAGAATAGAGGATCTCAGAAAACGATTTGAAATGCTTGAACAAGATCTCTCTAGTTCCGAAGATGAAGACCTTGAAGAAGAAGAAGAAGAGAAGAAGGATTAGACTAAGTTATTAGACTAGGTCTCTTGTAATCTTTTTGTAAAACTTGTAAAATTTTACTTTTTGATTGTCTCATCTGATGAACTTGTAACTTGTAATCAATTGATATAATCTATAAAAGTTCAAGTTTCCAACAAATTATTTCTATCTCAGAAATTTTTGAGGACTTAAACATTAGCTTTAGGTACAGGTACTTAGCTGAAGTTTTGTCATCATCAAAAAGGGGGAAATTGTTGGATGAAGATGAAGATGGAAGGTATAAAGTGAAGGGAGGTTTTGATGATTTCCAAAGTCATCAGCTAAGTGGAAGCTTAGTACAAACCTTAGAAGATATTTGACCAAGGAAGAAGTATTTCAGACTAGTCAAATATGGTCCAGAAGACTACCGATCTGTTGCTGAAGAAGGAATCAGACTGGTGAACTATCAGCAGACTCAAATAAGATTAGTTCAAGTTTGAGATCAGCCGAGTATACATCAGACGAGTGATTTCGATCAGCAGAGTGGAAGTGGATCGGAAGCTAAGTGCAACGGTAATAAATGCACTTGGAGTAATAAATGCTGAAGAGGAAGGGTATTTATGACAAATGATTGAAGAGAAACCTCGTATCAGCTTGGTGCATTAAATGCGATCTGACAGAAAGTACAGCAGAGTGTACAGTGCTCAGTCGCAGGTAGCCTAATTTAGCCTAATTTCGTTTTAGGTTTAAACTCAGTAAATTAATAAAAGAACAACTTTATACTTAGGGTTTGGTTAAAGTACTCAGGATGGTGCAATTCAAGAATAGTATGAAATATTACTGTAATTACGTAAATAAGTATATGAGAGGAGAACAATTGTATTATTGATAGGTTAAATTCGGCCTCCTTGATACAATGTAAAACTCAGTATTTATATTAATTGTCTAGTCCTAACTTGACTAGGAGTCCTATTAAGCCTAGGAGTCCAGCATGGCTTAGGAGAACTGCATGGCCCATTTAAATCTTCTGGATCGGTCTTCTGGTCGATCAGATACATTTGGGCGGATCGAGTCGATCCTGTAGTGTTCGCAGGTCGGATCGATCCTGAACCTCCTCGGAAAGCTTCATCCCATTATATGTGCAAAATAGCCCTCATGAGTACTCCCTCACTTCTCGAGCGTAATCGTAGCTGGAGCTCGTAGAAGTAAAAGTGGTTGTTGCTTTGGTCCTTTAATCGTTCATGAAATATGCCTCATTAAAAACCTAGTTCGGAAAAACCCTTCAAGGGATAAAAACCGAACAAGGGAAAAAGAGTGCATTCTCAATTGAACTAATCGCATAGGGACACGTATTTTAGTAACGTCCGTCATACAATCATAAAGTCTTTTCATGACTTATTTGGCGGGAATATGAAGAGACGCGAAGGGTTGTATCTGTCTTTTCATCGCCCATATATATAATCTAAAATCGCGGGATATTTTACTTTTTACCCCAGATATTTTGATCCTTCTTGCGGTAAAAGTTTAAATCGAAAAACCTGCCTTCTTCTTATTTCATCGAGCACATTACTTTAAGGTTCAATGGCTTCGACCTCTCAGAATCCCCATTCTTTAACTCAAAACGTCGGGGAACAAATACCACCTAACATCCCCAATCCAGATATCTTTTCCTCTGAGGATGAGGCAGCGGATGATGTTCAGGTAGAAGAAGTCAGAGATTATGAGGAAAAGGAAGTTGATAACTTGGTGGTAGAAATCATTCCAGAGGAGGAGATGATGGCCAGGGCATCCAAAAAATCTAAGACGGCCCAACCTCAAATTTCCGCTCCTATTGAATTCTTTCCTTCTCGATGGAAAGAAGAAGATCTACCCTATCTGAAAAGGGAGTATGGTCGATATTTTCTGTCGGATTTTGAGATCATTATACCTTCCTCCGAGGAGAGAGTCAACACCCCTCCTACAAATTGTCGTGCCTTCTATACGTCCCACCTCGAGCATGGATTGCGTTTCCATAATTTTCTTCACTTTTTCCGACTTTCTGTATCGACCTTTTCCAACAGGGGCTATTATTATGTTAGCCAACGACCTGGGTATGCCGTTCTTGAAAACGCCATTTCGAGCAACAGTACGGAATGGAAATCTAACTTCTTTTTTGTCAAGGCTCCGACCGTGCATGTCCTTGAAAACGGAGAAACTGAGGAGTTTACTTACGACTGGGGATACAGCGATTCTTGGGTGTACGGGGGTCGGAAGGTGACTGGTGAGATAGCCTCAGACGATCAATTTTCATCTGATTTGATTGAGGAGATGAGGTCAAATAAATATCAATCAGCTTATTTGATCGGAGAAGTTTTCCTCCGGAAGGCGGGATTGAGTTCCCTGGATTTTCTCATTCCATCGGACAATCCATCTTTAGGTAAGATTTTTCCTATTTAGATTTTTCTTAGGGAAACATTTATGAATTTGTCGTTCGCTAATATTTGTCGATCTCATGTTGCAGCCATAATGGTCGAAAACTGTCGTTTTTCCGTGGTCGGGAAATCTGTGCTTTCAAATTCGAGAAAAGCATCGGGCAAAGTCCCCATAGAGCAGAGACAATCCAGAAAGAGAAGAAGAAATCAATTCATAGATCTGGAGGACATAGAGGAGGATTCGTTTGAGAACGCAGATCCTATCCGAGTAGTTCCCCCTCTATCTGGTCAGACTTCATCAGATATACCATCTACAAGCTGTCGTTCAGGCCGTGGTTATCCACCCAAATTCCTTAGAGATGAACACGGCATTCTGGGCTGTCAATCTTGGTCCGACCGTAATCCTACCGGTCCTGAAGCTAGAAGAAGAACCCAATTCTTTGACAAAGAAGGAGAGTACTTCACTCATGTCGGAGATACTAGCCATAAAGCTTCTCTGGTAGATATGATTGAGAGTCATCTTCAAGGGAAACGAGCAGCCGGATATTCTGAGAAGGATACATTAATGTTTGATGACAAGGAGAACGTTATCGATAAATCCATTCGACTCCTCCTATCTACGACCTTTGTCCGAGATGTAGATAAGACAGTTAAGAAAATACCTCTCGATCAGTTGGCAAGGGCAGCACATGCCCATGAAGTGGTAATATTTTTTAATTCCATCCATTCTTTTTATAAACTTCAATATCCTTCTCCATTTTCATTTAGACCATTTTTCCTTGCCACAGACTGGTAATGCTTTGGTGTCTGCACTTTATGACATGGCATTGCATAGAGAACAATGCAAGTATGTTGAAGAAAGCAATAGAATTTTAAATGCTAAAGTTAAGGAGCTTGAAGAACAACTTGCTCGAACCGATAATTCTCGTGCTTCTGCTGAAAATCAATCTGCTCCTATTGCCAATCCGAACATGGAGACCAACAATCCTCATATTATCAGTATGATGACGCAATACAGTCGATACCAGGCGCAGGTCGATCAGATGAATCGAGAATTGGAAGACCAACGAGTCGATGCCACGGTAGTCAGTAAACTGGAGTCGGAGGTCGTCTCACTTCGATCTCAACTTGCGGCAAGAGCGGATGATTCTTCTGACTTAGAGAGGGTCATAGACGAGCATCAATCTTCTGATGTCGAACCCATCGTCCGAGAGTTTCTTAACTCCCCAGTGCATACTGCCATAATCCATCAGAAGATCAGAGGTCTGCTCTGGAGCTCTTTTTATAAAGGCGTTGATCAATTAATCGAGTCTGGGCAGATTCCTGATAAGCGCGATGAATATCGTCGAGTTATGGCTATCGAGAAGGATCGAAGTCTTCAAGACTATCCTCCCGATTGCTTAGCTTCTGTTGAGTATAGTAAGAACCCTTTGGCCAATTTGGTCGAAGAGTATGGGACTCCATTTCCCGTGCCAGCACCTGATTTGGAGTTAATAAAGGATGGCATGGAGGATCAAGCAAGCGAAGAGGGAGTCGATGATGATGAAGAGGTCATCGAAGGAGATCAGGTCGATGAGGAGAACGGAGAAGATGAGGAAGGATCGTCTGCGAAGGAAGCCAATTCCCCATCTTAGAACGTTTTATGATTTTCTTTTATTTTTCTCTTTTATTCTGGTAGTTTTGTTGTTCACGTAGCTGGTCCTGTAAAATATGTAAAAATCCCTTCTTTGATGTATATGACTTTCTAGACGAAATATTTTCATTATTTTAATGATCGTTGCACGCATTGGATGATCCAATCTGTTTCCCATTTTTAATTTTACTTTTGCGCGCCAAGGATTGAGGACATAATTGTCATTTCCTTTACTATATATAAAGGTAAAATCTTTGAAGTTTTACCGCGCGTCCCCACTTGTAATAATAAATTTTCTTGCCGTTGATCGGAGCTCGTAGTTCAATATTTTATAAGAACTTCTAACTTTTTGATCATGAGTTCCAGCCTCTTTTCTGGAGCTGCCAAACGATCTCTGCGGGGTCTGTCCCGACGAGATACTCCCAGGAAGAAGGCCCGAACTGATGGTTCACGTCAATCATCTTCTCAAGGAGGAGCTTTTTCTCGGGAAGCTGTTCCTCGATTTGATCCGGTATTATCCCCATCAGACGGAAATCCGAAAATCATGAAGGATATTCTTTCTCCGACAAAGGAAAATAGGATTTCTTCAACGGGACCTTCTGGGGCCCCTATCCGTAGTCTAATAGTCGATCCTGAAGTATTGGAGGCTTACCAGAACGAGGTTTCCCTATCTACCTCTTCTCCACTTGTACACCCAAGAACAAACGAGGAGTTTCGAGCTGCTTCTCCTCCTCCAGTCATCCAGATAACGAACGAGGAGTCTCGAGCTGCTTCTCCTCCTTCAGCCGATCAGATAACAAACGAGGAGTTTCGACCTACTGCTTCTCCTCCCGTCGACCGATCAATGGATGAACGTCCCCCTTCTGATGGAAATGCAACAAATCAAACTTCAAGCCAAGGAGGTTCCCATCAGGACGTAATTACTGTCGTTGAGCCAACTCTGGAACTGGGGGGCCCTGTGGAAGATATTCCTGAGTCTTTCTTTGCTCCTTTGCGTTCACAGGCTGTTGTTTCAACTTCTCAACATACCCAAACCATCTCACCTGCCCCCATTTCTCAAGATGTGTCAAAGACTGGGTCTGGTCCCAGTCATTCTGGTTTTGAAAATACCGCGGACGATCCGTCTCTTTTAGACGAACGTCCTTTTAAGGAGCAAGTCGAGGAGATAACTGAGTTCGAAATGAGTCGATCTGGAGGAGTTTCGATCGATGCCTGCATTCCAACATCCCTCGAGCCTGATGGGGTTTCTTGGACTCTGGGAATGGGTACTATTCTTCCCAAGGAGCTTGAGAAATTGAAAAACCATTCTTCTTTGCAGCTTGTTCAGTCCATTTTCAAACGTTTGGAGATGGTAAGCGTAACTTTGTTACTGTCAATAGAGATCTAGACCTTTGAAGTTCCTAATCCATATATTTTTATAACAGGCTAAGCATGAAGCTCTCCAGCTCGGGATACAAAATGATGAATCTTACTTTGCCCGAGAAGAATCCCTCGAACGGGTAAACCATATTGCTGCTGCTCATCGATCGTTGATGACCGAGGTGGAGAATCTCCGAGCTGCTGCTGAAAGACTTACCAAAGAGAAAGAAGAACTAGCTCAAGTAAATAGGAGCTTGGAGTCTGATAAAGAGCAGCTTACTAAGGAGAAAGAAAATCTGCTTCAACTGAAAGAGCAAGAGTTCGACAGGGGTTTTTCTCTTGGATATAAGCAAAGTTATAAAGAAATGATGACCTATCTTGCTCATCAGACAAGTCCCGATCATGCTTTTGAACAATAGACAAGGGTCTTCCATTATATTTTTTTTTTTTATTTTTTTTTTATTTTTTATTAGTATAATGTAAATATACATTTTGCTTGATGAATAGAGAATCATGCTCCTTTTGTTCGATATCTGTATAGGCGATGCGTCTTTTCGACCTGTTTGCCTGCTAAAAACTTTTTCCAATTTTCTAGGGAGAGAATAAACCATTTTGGTAGTTGTGCCGTAACCGTTAGGACGTTTCGTATGCTTTGTGCATTAACTGAACACTTCCTCATACTATAAATAACCCATTTGAGAAGTAGGAAACTTAAAATATGGAAATAACATAGCTCCCATAAATTTTTCATTCTTGTATTTATGGCATGTCGACTACGGTGGAGATATCAATCCAATTATTTTGTGAGTAATGAAAGCTGGTTAGTTCATTAAAATGATGGTGTCCCCTGGGGCAGGTATGCTGTTCGATAGCAAGGGTCTTCCTTCATCGTTTGCAGAAAGAATTACCCTTCGAACCATTCCTCTCTCAGTGTGCTTTTAACTTGATACTGTGACCGACCCCAGATGCAGCATGTTCCTTAATTACAATGTCGCTCGTTTGGAGGTCGACAGTTCACTAGCATCAGCAAATATACGCACTTCTGCATGTTCCTCGTCTCTTTCAATTTCAATCAAAAAAGGAACAAAATCCAGAGTTTGGATAACATTTTCTTCTGTTCAAGTGGACACTTGGTATTCTTTTATTTGGACATCCTCCGACCAAGGAAGATATCTCGTGAAGGTCTGGTGAAGTATATTTGTCAATCTTCGCCATGGTATGGAGTACATCGGATTGAAGGAGCAGATCATTCGGAGGAGTAGCATAGTCGGCTAATATTTGTAACGATTGTAGTTAATTTTCGAAGATAAATGTAGTTTCTTCTGCCGATCAACTATTTTCGAGCACTGTAATGATCCTCTTAAAGATTTGAATAAAATAATTATTCTTGATTTGTTTATCTGGAGTCTTGTACTTTTAGATCTGTAATAATAATCGATCATATACTGGATTGTGAGTTAAATCGCCCATGTAGAAATCTGGACCGTAGATTAGTTCTCAATGCAACACCATTGGATCTTATGCCTCCAGTCTATAAAAGGGGCCATTCCATACTTCCTCATTCTTCAAAAAATGAATTTGTTCAAGAAGAATTTTTACTGTTATAAGCATCATCGACCACCAAAATGTGTTACCTTATCAAATGAGGAATTCTTGATTTGGTATGGGAGGAATTGGAAAAATGAGATCTCTATCCTATAGGGTGATGGTCGGGCTAATCTCATAACTGGGGATTAGTTGACGATAGATTATGCCATAAGATAGAGGTCGAGATCAGAGGAAAGCAGGATTCTTAGTTTATCGAAATCAACTTGTTTCTAGTAGGTGACGATGCCATGCATGAGATCCTTCTGATCCCTATTTTACTCTGTAAATAAGAAGCATCAACTTTTCCGAGGTGGTCGAGTTGAGAGAACATGTGTCCTTCTCTCGATAATCGGCAGATGTCGATCTTAAGAAGGATGCCTGAACTTTAGTTTCTCGTCACTGTTCTCAAAGTAGAAGAAAAGACGATCGTTCCGAGGAAGCTCTGAAACGTCTGGAAACTAGACTCTTTCATTT
>JAYDYQ010001704.1:0-100517 GCA_034814905.1 Penstemon davidsonii
CTATTTATACTTGAGATTTGAAAATCTGCCCGTTGAGAGATCGACAGCTGTTCAAATCCTCGAGTACTGGTCCTTTTCTGCAGAAACGGCTACCTGCGACTGAGCACTGTACACTCTGCTGTACCTTCTGTCAGATCGCATTTAATGCACTAATCTGATACGAGGTTTCTCTTCAATCATTTGTCATAAATACCCTTCCTCTTCAGCATTTATTACTCCAAGTGCATTTATTACCGTTGATCAGACTCCTTGATCCCTTCCACTCTGCTGATCGAAATCACTCGTCTGATGTGTACTCGGCTGTTCCACAATAGAAAATGTTATGGCTGATATTCAGTCTATTCCGAGTCCATGTTTAAATTTTCATTTTGGGTGTGTCATGAGTAAAAGTATGATTATTTCTGGGAACTCCTTTTAGAGGGTGTTTTAAGTCTCGAATACTGGAAGTTTGTTATTCACGTAATAGGCAACTTATGTTTAATTGTTAGGACTATGTTTATCCAGAGTGCTCTTTCGACTACCATGTCTAATAGTATTTTATGCACAATATATAAATTTCATGTTCCAAACATCAAATTCATCTGATTCAGAGATAACGTAGCCCTTTTCTTGTTCCCCTGAGCAGTGTGGAGTTTTGTTGCAAAAACTTATTTCAGATGGTCTTTCCACAGATCAATTAGGCAAGTAAAAGATTTACTTCAAATGGTCTTTCCACTGTCCAATTATGCTAGTAAACAATTCACAATTCCTGTTATGCATGATTTAGGTTCTTAGTTTCATGTTCCTTTAGCTTCACGGCAAAATGATCCATTTTGGGGTGTTATGCGTAAAAGAATCACATTTTAGGTATTCTTTGTCAATTTATTTTTTCGTGGAGAATGATTCTTAGCTACCAAATTTATGAGTGTTATTCATATGAAAGGTGATTTGTGGACGAGTTTCATGCTCGTAATCCTTCTATATAACATTGTTTATTTGATAATGCCACAAGTATATTTTATGAATTTTGGTTTCCATGCTCTGTACGTAATCTATTGATCCCGAACTCGAAACATGTAGTATCAGCACGATAGAGAATGTTTTTGGTGGAGTTTCTTGTTGTTCTGAGTCCATGTAGAAATTTTCAAATTTGTCTTGTCATGAATAACACACGAGTATTTTGGTTCGATGTTTTGAAGATGGTGGTGTTTTCACTCTAGCATATGGACATGGTGTTATTCACGTGATAATAATATTCTTAAAACCTTGTACCAAAATTACTATTTTTTGGGTGTCCTGTTGAAAATATGGTGTGATATAATGGTCCTAAGATCGTTTTCAAGTGATTTTTTAATCTCTCGTCCCAACGTAGGCAGATGTTTCTGTGTAGGGGAAGTTTAACATTCTTAACTCGTTACTCTAAAAATGACACAATTTAGAGTGCCCTAGGTTATGTAAGCTATCAATAGTTTGATGTGTTTTCAGATAATTTTTGCGTTTCAAATTCCAAATTTGATTTATTCAAGTGATAGCGAATGCATGTTTTCTAAGTTTGGCTTACATACTTCTAAACAACTCTTTGGACGAACATACCTAAAAGTTTCTTCTTCAAAATCTCGTAATTCAGAGATAATATGGTCCATCTATTGGTCCTTGGGAATAACATAGCCTTGCAGATTTTATATGTTGAAGTTTTTCTTAAAAGGTCAGTTGACAGACAAATTTATGGAGTACACAATTCAAAATTCGCGTACACGCGAGTTTGATTGAATTGATCCACTTTGTAGTGTAACGCGTACAAGAATCACAATTTGGTTGTTTTGTACCAGTTTAATTTTTCTTTGGAGGTTCTGTTTTCACTACCAGATTTTAAACTTTTATCATTGACATGATAGAAGATATTTGGGCCGAGTTTTATTTTCTTTACGCTTATCGATGAAACTATTTATTCGATGGCACTCTTTCTAAAGGACCGACATTTTGAAATATTTTATATTCAGCGGAGTACAGTACAAAATGTGATTCCTATTAAGGTTTTAAATTCGAATGTTTTCTTGTTATCTTAATGAAGCCTTAATTCGGTTGCCTTCTAGTTAACTCGTTTGATTTAAATCTGACGGCTTTTCCATATCAAGTCGGTGTTTAATTCGAGTGGCTTCTCATTGTATCATAAAAATTCTGCTTGTACTGAATTCTCATCCTCCTATTGGATTTCGTAATCGACTGATTTTCTCGTATCCTATTGAGTTTCCTATTCAGTTGAATTATAGCATTTTATTGTGCTTCTAATATGACTTGAACTCTTATACATGTTATCTCAAAACTTGTTGAATTTGACAGTGAAAGTTTATATTCTGGCTTTTATTCCGACTATGAATTCTAATCTCATACATCGAGCACGTAAATCAGTACAAGTTTCAAGTTAAAAGTTTCAAGTTACAAGTTACAAGCTTAAAAGTTAGAAGCTTGAAAGTTACAAGTTATAAGCTTAAAAGTTAGAAGCTTACAAGTCAAGTTCCGAGGTCGCTCCTCGATGAATATATATATAAATATATACAAGGTGATATTTTATATGGTATACGTGCTCATATCTAACAACTTTTCTCATTTACATAACTATACTTGAAAGTCACACTATTCTTAAATTTACATGTGAATTGATTCAATTACCGTCTATCTCTATCATGCTCGTATTTTGGTTCATTTGTACGACTCATACTTTATCATATGTTGATCTCAAATTCGTTTACATTCATCCCATTTTCATTTGATTTTGTTTGTGCTCATACCCTCACTGAGTCATTTAGGACTCACCCTCTATATTTTACTTCTATGTTTTAATTCCTCAGGATGAGCTATTGTTTGGCATAGATGATGTGAAATTTAAATTACATTAGTAAGGGCGACTAAAGAAACTTGATCGTACCACATTTCCAGGAAACCTTGATTGAATAAGGTACTTTACGATTTAGTACATGGCTCCATTCATTTATATTTTTATGTCGTTCCTGCGACATCTGTTAGAAAGAAAACAAGTCGCAGGCGGGTGACACCTCATATGAAAGCAGGTTGCTCCCAGGTGGGGTGTCACAGAGTGGTATCAGAGCCAAGTTATAGTTAGAACGTTGATTTCGGAATTAGAGCTCTGTATACGTAGATCTTATGTCAGGATCTTACATTTGAGCCATGTCTAGGTACGCCGTTAAAATTGAGACTAAGTAGGACCACATGTGAGTCACTCATGAATGTAGTTATGGATTCTTCGAGTTTAAGTATGTAACTGCAATTTTATAGACGTAAGTCAAGACTATTGAATTGGATGATCGTTCAAGTGGTTGAATCAAAATATTAAATTAGGCTCGAGTTAATTGATAAAATTACTAGCGTATAAGTGTATGGTTTTACCCCTATCGTATATGACTCGTTACCGCTATAGTATCGGACCAATGGAAGCTATACAAGATCTAGAATAATACAAAGAAGTAACCCTTGAGTTAGAGAACGACACATTGGAGGATCTAATATTACATTAGAGAACATGTTGAGTATGAAATAAGGGTTGTTCGCAAGGAGGATACAAATTGTACTCATGAGGAATTATTACATTTAATTTTCACACTGCAAGAAGTAAAAATGCCACCATAAGAGTTAGAGTTTGTGATAAGGATTTAAGATAAATAAATTTTTGCTCTTCTCGTTTGACTTTCCTAATTTGTGCATATAAATGATACCCATATAAACATTTCTTAAATATCTTGCAAACGTAATTTGAATCGAATTACAAATTACTTGATTTCGAGTACCTGATCCTTATAGTATGATTGAGAATATCTCATAAATGTCGTAAGAGTTGAGGCTTTTCTTCTACCCAGCTTCACCATGATGTGAGATAACTATTTCAATGTTAAGCCTTTTGAGACCTTTTTTCTATAGTTCTTGCATTACTCTATATTTCCGTCAGTCGTCTTTTATTTGATATTTTACCGATACTTTTATCATTTTTCTGATTGCATTCAAGATTATTGCGCCAATTTCAATTTCATATTACTGTGTTTATCTACTTGTTATTCCTTCCAATTTTGTCTAAACTTCAGTTCGTGTCAAACTTGTGCCAAATGAGATTCTAAATTTCGTGTGAATCCTTCAAATGTAGAAATTGCATTACTTTGTATAAACCTCTTGAAATCTTTACGTAGTCGAGCCTATTACATCCATCGGTATTCCCTTTATTGTATTTCCAAGAGAAATTCGTTTGTTCCAAATAGACCCGGTAACATTCTCCTCAAGTTTTATCGTGAAATGCCTAGTTCAATTAAGTATAATTCCATTTTGCTAACTTCAACCCTTGCAATTTCTTCTCAAGCTCCACTTGTACATTTTTCAACGATATGTATAAGAAAATTCATACTAATTACTTTGACCAAATAAGGATTAACTTGCATGTCATTTATAAATATTTCTACGCCAAAACTTATACGAACTTCGAGCAATGGGAGGAACGAGGAATAAACTCTAAAAGCATGAACAAATAACTAATGGAGCATGTGTATGTGCCGAAAATTGAGGTATCCAAATCAATCTCTTAGTCACGACGAGCATGAGGGAAAAGCTTTCCATTTATGTTCGAGTTCTAAAGTCAATTTATGCGATTTTACCGAAGCCAAGAATTGTAAGTACCGTTATGCCTAGTGCAACTCTACCAACAGAAGATCAGACGTTAGATAGGTACCAAATATTTCACCTACCAAGGTTATAAGGAGAGTCGAACGACCCAATAGTACAAGCCTGGTTAAGTTAAATGAAGAATATTTTCATTCATATTAACTACACTGAAGCGCAAAGCGTCGAGTTTAAGGATGACTTGTTAATTGCACGAAAGCAAGTTTATTCCCCATAGTGGTCCACAACCCATGTGAACGGGGTTCATTGATCTTATTTAGAGAATTATGGCGGTCTAATACGAACCTAAGATCGTTTAGAGGATTTAGTATGCACCACATTATCGTGATGACGAGGTGCGGAAGGTGAAGCAATTCGTCAAATGACTGTGACTGGAGTTTCGACGAGTTATTAACTCTGCAGACCACTTTGACTACGTAGACCAAGTGTTAGGTATACTCAACCACTCGATCAAGCCGACATGCTCACCTCGATCTAGGTACAAGACATTCATTATTCCGTAAATATTTCCGCAATCCTGGATCCACGAGTTGGAGATGTACTCTACAATTTGAAGAACACTGCTACGGAAGAATTTCTAGGATCAAGGATGAAACGTAGGAAGTGATGAAATGCGTCGACATTAACCTTAGCTCATATACACATGGATTGAGAATCTAGGGACTCGTTATGGCAACAAATCTCCATTTTTTGAGTGTATGCAAACTACACGATTTTGTTCTAGACGGACTGTTTTGTCATTGACGCCAGAGCAATTTATGAAATAGCTATCAGGTATATTTTAAACTACACGTGAATAACTTTCCTAGATGGAAAGTTTATACTTCAATAGTAATTCTTTTGGCTTATATTAATTTAATAAACCTTTTAATCTAAGCGAATTTCCATATCTGCAAGGCATTTTGTAACACCTATTCCTTATATGACTATAAAGCTACCACATATGATTTCCCTTGATTCAAAGATATATATTTCTTAGTACATGAACCAATGATATATCAATAGATCTTCGGGTATCATTTATCCATAATTCAGCTTCGTGAAACTCTTATCTTGAATTACTATTCATCTTCAACTTTATTCCATCTTGCTTATTATATATTCATGTCTCATATTTGAATTCTTTATCTAACTATTTCTACGAACCCATTCCGCCACTATATGCTGCAATTTTAACTATATTACGGCAATTCCTTCGAAATTCTCAATTAGAATATTTCTGGACTATTGCGTAGAACGTTCAATTCTTGTGTTCGTTCTTTGATCGCTTTCAACGAGACAGTTTGAGTCTACATTTCTGAAACATAAAATAGATGTCACTAATTCAATCAATAAAGTGTATACATATATAATGTCCTTCATTTGCCCATGATCTTACTTTTGTATAAATCAAACTTTGATACTTGACACCTTCATCACATTCATATAGCACGAGATCTACTCGGTTATTTTCACAAATCTAGTGTCTCATTATTTTATCTTCATTAGACAAGTTTTCCGCCACATTCTTGAATATCATTTTTATACCCACATTTTTGTTCTGAATATAACTTATGACACTTCAGATTTTTTTTCATACTTAGTAATGTCACCCTCGATTTCCGACTGAAATTTTCTTTGGGCCACTTTCTTCAAGTAAACTTCTATTAATGCAATGATCATATAATGTCGAACTCTATAACCTTCCGTGTACTCATCAAACTCCTGAGATCGAATCATGCCAAATCTTGCAATTTACATTATATTTTTATATAACCAATTGATTTATAATAATAGGAGGTACAATTTCAATACTCGATTAAACCGATATCGATTCTTTCTGTTCAGGAAATTTACGCGCCGCATGTCATAAACCAAAATCATTTATTGGAGGAAAACCCGACTTATGAAGAAAATTTCGTAGTATAAAAAATGGCACCACAAAAGTGTAATGACGACCGATGAGCCTCCCAAACAACCAATCGACCCCAATGAATTCTCCGACTACTTTGCGATGGAGATTTACTAAGATCAAACTAACCAATTGGGCTCCAGTTCGACTTACCAAATGGCAAAGATCATTGGACGAAAAATTTGAAGTGAACTATTACTTAAAAGAGAATACTTCGCGCCCACAACTACAAGTTCCATACCTTGCGAAGTGGGAGTATATCTCCAATCCAAGTCTTGTGGAAGCATTATAAGATTAATGAAGCAACATCCAAGAAGGGGGATGCACGTTTTATCGGGCTTTTGTTGAACCTGATGGGAATCTGGGGACCAGATTCTTTTAAGGAGGGAAGATTGTGACGCTTCGAAATTTCATAGCTTAAAAAAAAAAAAAAAATTAATTTTATCCAAACAAAATATGCATATTATTATTTCTAGTAGACATGGATTATTGAATTTAGTTATGTGGACGATAAATCAAATGTTTAGTAACCAGTGAACTAAAGCAGAAGATTTAAATTGTTTTTGGATATATTGATATGACTTGAAACTTAAGGACTAAGTTGAAGTTAAGTACTAAAACATGGGTTCAATTGAAAGCTTCAAGAATTGAGGGGTATGTGAAAATATCACAACTATAAGTATGACTCTCCACATTCCACAACCATTTTTCACAACTCCAAACACACACTAAATTCCCAATTCACAACTAAGTCTCTCTACCAAGAAGGAAAAAAAAGGGTTGCTCATAGTATAGCAATATTGAAGTCTTGAATTGAAGATTAAAGTGGTAAATATATAAATTGAAGAGTTAAGGTATGTTCTTAAAACATCATCTCCCAAATAAAGGTTGCATGGAGGGTTTAGGGTTTGAGTTTTGACTATCAGAGGGTACTGTTGGAAAGCTTGAAACGTCAGCTTTCCGATGGTTGTGTTTTTGACGGAGTTGGCCTCCGTTGGTGGCCGGAATCCGGCAGAGATGGCAGACTGTGTACTAAAGGTTTCAGGGTAAATTTGAGGTCCTTAGAGTGGGATTTTGGCTTCGGGTTCTTCATCAAAGTTGTAGAGGAGGTCGATTAGTATATGGATGATCAAATTATTTTGTCTTAAACTGCTGTTAAGATGGCGTAATCAAGGCGGCAGCAGCAGCAGTCCAGAATCTGTGGAAAAATACATGGTGCGATCGTAACTTTGAAGGAGATTTTGACTTAATTGGAGAAGGAATTTGGAAATGTTTTACTCATGAAAGTTGTAGATAACATCAAGAAATATAAGTAGGTGTTATTTTTAAGTGGTATTTTGAATTTTAATAGAACAGAGTTAAGATAAACCGAAGTTGTATAAATCTGCCAAACAGGGGATATGAATTCAATTTAACATTTAGAGGCTTTGTTGACAACCTTAAAGTGGGAATTTGGAGTTGATGTCTTCATCAAAGTCGTAGATAGAGTCGATGGCTTTTAGGTGGTATGAATTTTGAATCGATTGGAGATTCGTGGATTGCATGGTGTAGATCGGAACAAACTGTGGCAGCAGGTAAATTCTTAATCTATATCTGAACAGTTAGCTTTAAATTACATTAGACACATTTAGTAATTGTATATGATAAATAAATTGTTAAATTCAGCGGTGCTAATGTTGTATGATTGAAGGATGTTTAGTTGATTTGTATTAAATTATAGAGGATTTGCCTCATTATCGGAAAGTTTAGATAGTTTAGAGAATAAAATAAAGAAGGCGCAACTCACCGGCTATCATGGTTCGAATGAGCACTAATGTACTTAGATTAACGTATAGCGAGTATCTCATTAAGTATTAATGGCTTGTGTAGGAGTTGAATATATTGACACCCACACTCAAATAGAGCTTGAAGTTGCCATGTAGCGCATCGTCGGACATCAGGTGAGGGTTCGTCATTCTTTATTTACATTTTGGCACAATGTCCTGAGGAATTGAACCTGATTACATCTATTCATTATCTAATATTATTGCTTCTTGTTGAAAATGATCAACTTGCTCTTAACTCTCATCACTCGATTATTGTTTGATTGTAATGAAATTCGTATCTTGATTATAAGAGTTATTCGTTCCTATCATCTTCATGATTAGAGTAACTTCTGTTGGATTTAGTTCTATTTCTTAGGCTTAATTCGTTCTAATTCGCAATTTGGTTATATACACCATTCCTTACCATATCCTCTCGGACCCGTCCTTTTAATTGATTGTTCAATAATCGAAATATCCTTGATCGATTTCAATTCCTATTAAGGTTTTAAATTCGAATGTTTTCTTGTTATCTTAATGAAGCCTTAATTCGGTTGCCTTCTAGTTAACTCGTTTGATTTAAATCTGACGGCTTTTCCATATCAAGTCGGTGTTTAATTCGAGTGGCTTCTCATTGTATCATAAAAATTCTGCTTGTACTGAATTCTCATCCTCCTATTGGATTTCGTAATCGACTGATTTTCTCGTATCCTATTGAGTTTCCTATTCAGTTGAATTATAGCATTTTATTGTGCTTCTAATATGACTTGAACTCTTATACATGTTATCTCAAAACTTGTTGAATTTGACAGTGAAAGTTTATATTCTGGCTTTTATTCCGACTATGAATTCTAATCTCATACATCGAGCACGTAAATCAGTACAAGTTTCAAGTTAAAAGTTTCAAGTTACAAGTTACAAGCTTAAAAGTTAGAAGCTTGAAAGTTACAAGTTATAAGCTTAAAAGTTAGAAGCTTACAAGTCAAGTTCCGAGGTCGCTCCTCGATGAATATATATATAAATATATACAAGGTGATATTTTATATGGTATACGTGCTCATATCTAACAACTTTTCTCATTTACATAACTATACTTGAAAGTCACACTATTCTTAAATTTACATGTGAATTGATTCAATTACCGTCTATCTCTATCATGCTCGTATTTTGGTTCATTTGTACGACTCATACTTTATCATATGTTGATCTCAAATTCGTTTACATTCATCCCATTTTCATTTGATTTTGTTTGTGCTCATACCCTCACTGAGTCATTTAGGACTCACCCTCTATATTTTACTTCTATGTTTTAATTCCTCAGGATGAGCTATTGTTTGGCATAGATGATGTGAAATTTAAATTACATTAGTAAGGGCGACTAAAGAAACTTGATCGTACCACATTTCCAGGAAACCTTGATTGAATAAGGTACTTTACGATTTAGTACATGGCTCCATTCATTTATATTTTTATGTCGTTCCTGCGACATCTGTTAGAAAGAAAACAAGTCGCAGGCGGGTGACACCTCATATGAAAGCAGGTTGCTCCCAGGTGGGGTGTCACAGAGTGGTATCAGAGCCAAGTTATAGTTAGAACGTTGATTTCGGAATTAGAGCTCTGTATACGTAGATCTTATGTCAGGATCTTACATTTGAGCCATGTCTAGGTACGCCGTTAAAATTGAGACTAAGTAGGACCACATGTGAGTCACTCATGAATGTAGTTATGGATTCTTCGAGTTTAAGTATGTAACTGCAATTTTATAGACGTAAGTCAAGACTATTGAATTGGATGATCGTTCAAGTGGTTGAATCAAAATATTAAATTAGGCTCGAGTTAATTGATAAAATTACTAGCGTATAAGTGTATGGTTTTACCCCTATCGTATATGACTCGTTACCGCTATAGTATCGGACCAATGGAAGCTATACAAGATCTAGAATAATACAAAGAAGTAACCCTTGAGTTAGAGAACGACACATTGGAGGATCTAATATTACATTAGAGAACATGTTGAGTATGAAATAAGGGTTGTTCGCAAGGAGGATACAAATTGTACTCATGAGGAATTATTACATTTAATTTTCACACTGCAAGAAGTAAAAATGCCACCATAAGAGTTAGAGTTTGTGATAAGGATTTAAGATAAATAAATTTTTGCTCTTCTCGTTTGACTTTCCTAATTTGTGCATATAAATGATACCCATATAAACATTTCTTAAATATCTTGCAAACGTAATTTGAATCGAATTACAAATTACTTGATTTCGAGTACCTGATCCTTATAGTATGATTGAGAATATCTCATAAATGTCGTAAGAGTTGAGGCTTTTCTTCTACCCAGCTTCACCATGATGTGAGATAACTATTTCAATGTTAAGCCTTTTGAGACCTTTTTCTATAGTTCTTGCATTACTCTATATTTCCGTCAGTCGTCTTTTATTTGATATTTTACCGATACTTTCATCATTTTTCTGATTGCATTCAAGATTATTGCGCCAATTTCAATTTCATATTACTGTGTTTATCTACTTGTTATTCCTTCCAATTTTGTCTAAACTTCAGTTCGTGTCAAACTTGTGCCAAATGAGATTCTAAATTTCGTGCGAATCCTTCAAATGTAGAAATTGCATTACTTTGTATAAACCTCTTGAAATCTTTACGTAGTCGAGCCTATTACATCCATCGGTATTCCCTTTATTGTATTTCCAAGAGAAATTCGTTTGTTCCAAATAGACCCGGTAACATTCTCCTCAAGTTTTATCGTGAAATGCCTAGTTCAATTAAGTATAATTCCATTTTGCTAACTTCAACCCTTGCAATTTCTTCTCAAGCTCCACTTGTACATTTTTCAACGATATGTATAAGAAAATTCATACTAATTACTTTGACCAAATAAGGATTAACTTGCATGTCATTTATAAATATTTCTACGCCAAAACTTATACGAACTTCGAGCAATGGGAGGAACGAGGAATAAACTCTAAAAGCATGAACAAATAACTAATGGAGCATGTGTATGTGCCGAAAATTGAGGTATCCAAATCAATCTCTTAGTCACGACGAGCATGAGGGAAAAGCTTTCCATTTATGTTCGAGTTCTAAAGTCAATTTATGCGATTTTACCGAAGCCAAGAATTGTAAGTACCGTTATGCCTAGTGCAACTCTACCAACAGAAGATCAGACGTTAGATAGGTACCAAATATTTCACCTACCAAGGTTATAAGGAGAGTCGAACGACCCAATAGTACAAGCCTGGTTAAGTTAAATGAAGAATATTTTCATTCATATTAACTACACTGAAGCGCAAAGCGTCGAGTTTAAGGATGACTTGTTAATTGCACGAAAGCAAGTTTATTCCCCATAGTGGTCCACAACCCATGTGAACGGGGTTCATTGATCTTATTTAGAGAATTATGGCGGTCTAATACGAACCTAAGATCGTTTAGAGGATTTAGTATGCACCACATTATCGTGATGACGAGGTGCGGAAGGTGAAGCAATTCGTCAAATGACTGTGACTGGAGTTTCGACGAGTTATTAACTCTGCAGACCACTTTGACTACGTAGACCAAGTGTTAGGTATACTCAACCACTCGATCAAGCCGACATGCTCACCTCGATCTAGGTACAAGACATTCATTATTCCGTAAATATTTCCGCAATCCTGGATCCACGAGTTGGAGATGTACTCTACAATTTGAAGAACACTGCTACGAAAGAATTTCTAGGATCAAGGATGAAACGTAGGAAATGATGAAATGCGTCGACATTAACCTTAGCTCATATACACATGGATTGAGAATCTAGGGACTCGTTATGGCAACAAATCTCCATTTTTTGAGTGTATGCAAACTACACGATTTTGTTCTAGACGGACTGTTTTGTCATTGACGCCAGAGCAATTTATGAAATAGCTATCAGGTATATTTTAAACTACACGTGAATAACTTTCCTAGATGGAAAGTTTATACTTCAATAGTAATTCTTTTGGCTTATATTAATTTAATAAACCTTTTAATCTAAGCGAATTTCCATATCTGCAAGGCATTTTGTAACACCTATTCCTTATATGACTATAAAGCTACCACATATGATTTCCCTTGATTCAAAGATATATATTTCTTAGTACATGAACCAATGATATATCAATAGATCTTCGGGTATCATTTATTCATAATTCAGCTTCGTGAAACTCTTATCTTGAATTACTATTCATCTTCAACTTTATTCCATCTTGCTTATTATATATTCATGTCTCATATTTGAATTCTTTATCTAACTATTTCTACGAACCCATTCCGCCACTATATGCTGCAATTTTAACTATATTACGGCAATTCCTTCGAAATTCTCAATTAGAATATTTCTGGACTATTGCGTAGAACGTTCAATTCTTGTGTTCGTTCTTTGATCGCTTTCAACGAGACAGTTTGAGTCTACATTTCTGAAACATAAAATAGATGTCACTAATTCAATCAATAAAGTCTATACATATATAATGTCCTTCATTTGCCCATGATCTTACTTTTGTATAAATCAAACTTTGATACTTGACACCTTCATCACATTCATATAGCACGAGATCTACTCGGTTATTTTCACAAATCTAGTGTCTCATTATTTTATCTTCATTAGACAAGTTTTCCGCCACATTCTTGAATATCATTTTTATACCCACATTTTTGTTCTGAATATAACTTATGACACTTCAGATTTTTTTTCATACTTAGTAATGTCACCCTCGATTTCCGATTGAAATTTTCTTTGGGCCACTTTCTTCAAGTAAACTTCTATTAATGCAATGATCATATAATGTCGAACTCTATAACCTTCCGTGTACTCATCAAACTCCTGAGATCGAATCATGCCAAATCTTGCAATTTACATTATATTTTTATATAACCAATTGATTTATAATAATAGGAGGTACAATTTCAATACTCGATTAAACCGATATCGATTCTTTCTGTTCAGGAAATTTACGCGCCGCATGTCATAAACCAAAATCGTTTATTGGAGGAAAACCCGACTTATGAAGAAAATTTCGTAGTATAAAAAATGGCACCACAAAAGTGTAATGACGACCGATGAGCCTCCCAAACAACCAATCGACCCCAATGAATTCTCCGACTACTTTGCGATGGAGATTTACTAAGATCAAACTAACCAATTGGGCTCCAGTTCGACTTACCAAATGGCAAAGATCATTGGACGAAAAATTTGAAGTGAACTATTACTTAAAAGAGAATACTTCGCGCCCACAACTACAAGTTCCATACCTTGCGAAGTGGGAGTATATCTCCAATCCAAGTCTTGTGGAAGCATTATAAGATTAATGAAGCGACATCCAAGAAGGGGGATGAAGTAAGTACACGTTTTATCGGGCTTTTGTTGAACCTGATGGGAATCTGGGGACCAGATTCTTTTAAGGAGGGAAGATTGTGACGCTTCGAAATTTCATAGCTTAAAAAAAAAAAAAAAATTTAATTTTATCCAAACAAAATATGCATATTATTATTTCTAGTAGACATGGATTATTGAATTTAGTTATGTGGACGATAAATTAAATGTTTAGTAACCAGTGAACTAAAGCAGAAGATTTAAATTGTTTTTGGATATATTGATATGACTTGAAACTTAAGGACTAAGTTGAAGTTAAGTACTAAAACATGGGTTCAATTGAAAGCTTCAAGAATTGAGGGGTATGTGAAAATATCACAACTATAAGTATGACTCTCCACATTCCACAACCATTTTTCACAACTCCAAACACACACTAAATTCCCAATTCACAACTAAGTCTCTCTACCAAGAAGGAAAAAAAAGGGTTGCTCATAGTATAGCAATATTGAAGTCTTGAATTGAAGATTAAAGTGGTAAATATATAAATTGAAGAGTTAAGGTATGTTCTTAAAACATCATCTCCCAAATAAAGGTTGCATGGAGGGTTTAGGGTTTGAGTTTTGACTATCAGAGGGTACTGTTGGAAAGCTTGAAACGTCAGCTTTCCGATGGTTGTGTTTTTGACGGAGTTGGCCTCCGTTGGTGGCCGGAATCCGGCAGAGATGGCAGACTGTGTACTAAAGGTTTCAGGGTAAATTTGAGGTCCTTAGAGTGGGATTTTGGCTTCGGGTTCTTCATCAAAGTTGTAGAGGAGGTCGATTAGTATATGGATGATCAAATTATTTTGTCTTAAACTGCTGTTAAGATGGCGTAATCAAGGCGGCAGCAGCAGCAGTCCAGAATCTGTGGAAAAATACATGGTGCGATCGTAACTTTGAAGGAGATTTTGACTTAATTGGAGAAGGAATTTGGAAATGTTTTACTCATGAAAGTTGTAGATAACATCAAGAAATATAAGTAGGTGTTATTTTTAAGTGGTATTTTGAATTTTAATAGAACAGAGTTAAGATAAACCGAAGTTGTATAAATCTGCCAAACAGGGGATATGAATTCAATTTAACATTTAGAGGCTTTGTTGACAACCTTAAAGTGGGAATTTGGAGTTGATGTCTTCATCAAAGTCGTAGATAGAGTCGATGGCTTTTAGGTGGTATGAATTTTGAATCGATTGGAGATTCGTGGATTGCATGGTGTAGATCGGAACAAACTGTGGCAGCAGGTAAATTCTTAATCTATATCTGAACAGTTAGCTTTAAATTACATTAGACACATTTAGTAATTGTATATGATAAATAAATTGTTAAATTCAGCGGTGCTAATGTTGTATGATTGAAGGATGTTTAGTTGATTTGTATTAAATTATAGAGGATTTGCCTCATTATCGGAAAGTTTAGATAGTTTAGAGAATAAAATAAAGAAGGCGCAACTCACCGGCTATCATGGTTCGAATGAGCACTAATGTACTTAGATTAACGTATAGCGAGTATCTCATTAAGTATTAATGGCTTGTGTAGGAGTTGAATATATTGACACCCACACTCAAATAGAGCTTGAAGTTGCCATGTAGCGCATCGTCGGACATCAGGTGAGGGTTCGTCATTCTTTATTTACATTTTGGCACAATGTCCTGAGGAATTGAACCTGATTACATCTATTCATTATCTAATATTATTGCTTCTTGTTGAAAATGATCAACTTGCTCTTAACTCTCATCACTCGATTATTGTTTGATTGTAATGAAATTCGTATCTTGATTATAAGAGTTATTCGTTCCTATCATCTTCATGATTAGAGTAACTTCTGTTGGATTTAGTTCTATTTCTTAGGCTTAATTCGTTCTAATTCGCAATTTGGTTATATACACCATTCCTTACCATATCCTCTCGGACCCGTCCTTTTAATTGATTGTTCAATAATCGAAATATCCTTGATCGATTTCAATTCCTATTAAGGTTTTAAATTCGAATGTTTTCTTGTTATCTTAATGAAGCCTTAATTCGGTTGCCTTCTAGTTAACTCGTTTGATTTAAATCTGACGGCTTTTCCATATCAAGTCGGTGTTTAATTCGAGTGGCTTCTCATTGTATCATAAAAATTCTGCTTGTACTGAATTCTCATCCTCCTATTGGATTTCGTAATCGACTGATTTTCTCGTATCCTATTGAGTTTCCTATTCAGTTGAATTATAGCATTTTATTGTGCTTCTAATATGACTTGAACTCTTATACATGTTATCTCAAAACTTGTTGAATTTGACAGTGAAAGTTTATATTCTGGCTTTTATTCCGACTATGAATTCTAATCTCATACATCGAGCACGTAAATCAGTACAAGTTTCAAGTTAAAAGTTTCAAGTTACAAGTTACAAGCTTAAAAGTTAGAAGCTTGAAAGTTACAAGTTATAAGCTTAAAAGTTAGAAGCTTACAAGTCAAGTTCCGAGGTCGCTCCTCGATGAATATATATATAAATATATACAAGGTGATATTTTATATGGTATACGTGCTCATATCTAACAACTTTTCTCATTTACATAACTATACTTGAAAGTCACACTATTCTTAAATTTACATGTGAATTGATTCAATTACCGTCTATCTCTATCATGCTCGTATTTTGGTTCATTTGTACGACTCATACTTTATCATATGTTGATCTCAAATTCGTTTACATTCATCCCATTTTCATTTGATTTTGTTTGTGCTCATACCCTCACTGAGTCATTTAGGACTCACCCTCTATATTTTACTTCTATGTTTTAATTCCTCAGGATGAGCTATTGTTTGGCATAGATGATGTGAAATTTAAATTACATTAGTAAGGGCGACTAAAGAAACTTGATCGTACCACATTTCCAGGAAACCTTGATTGAATAAGGTACTTTACGATTTAGTACATGGCTCCATTCATTTATATTTTTATGTCGTTCCTGCGACATCTGTTAGAAAGAAAACAAGTCGCAGGCGGGTGACACCTCATATGAAAGCAGGTTGCTCCCAGGTGGGGTGTCACAATTATGGACTTATGATGAATCAAGTGACTGAAATTTAGGCCAGTTATTATATTTGGGTTGGGATGAACAAGAATCTTGAATTAAATTATCATATTTAAGTTTATATTTTAAAACCAAGATAAATATTACAACAAAATTAAAAAAAAAAAAGGTTGAGGCCTAGTCCCTATTTGCGTCCGCCAATGCCCGTAGACAGTTTCTTGAATCTCTCTCTTTCATTGTAATGCTAGGTGCATCATCATTGACCCCAAATATCAATGACAAAATTAATGCAAAAAATTGAAGATTGATTCTTTAATTACTTTCCATTTCCTGCGTTGTTATGCACATATCCCACATTCCTTCCTTGATGATGTTCACATGCATTTATCGTCTTTGCACTGCAATTCATGTTTTCTTTAATCGATCTTTTCCAGCTTGGAGAGCTTCTCCGTTTGATGGAATGGTGGGAATTCAATTATTTGAGAGGGGGCAAATCATTTTGAAGAAAGAGAACAAGGGAAGAGAATAAATTCAACGAGCTACGTTTTATCTATTTTGAAATTAATTGGTGTCAAATGATGTAAAATCTGTTTATAAACATGTAGGAGGCAAATGAAAGAATAACTGGAAGAAGGTATAGTGCTTTCTTGGTTGCAGCTATGTCCATTTTTTCCGATCCTTCTTCGACTATAGTTTCAAGCCTCGGAGCATCAGAAGCCTTGTGGGGAGATATCATGGGAGAAGGTGCAACCTCAACCCAGTTGTGCATGTAGGTAATTTGTTTTCTCATGATTGATTGTTTATAGCAAGTTTTTCAAAGAGGAGGATTTCTTGAGGTGATGATTAAATTGAGGTTTGCTTTGTGAGAATAGAGAGGAAGTGAAAGATTGTTTATAATGAAGAAGAGTCAATGTGAACATTTGATGTATATAAACTAAGTTTTGAGCATAAGAAGAGGAAAATTTATGGTGGGAATTGAAAGTTACTACTTTGGAGAAATTACTGGCGAAAGAAATGGGCAAGTGTTTGGTTTTTAAGGTTGGTTTTAATTTAGTGAAAGAGCTTATGAAGTGGAGTTAAAATTGTGCTCCACGTTCAATATTGCACTATTTTTCATTTTGGTTTTCACCTGTAATTTTTTTTTAGATAGATGTTCCTTAAAGTTGCAAACGACTGGAATTTTTTAATTTAATCCAAATTTGCGTCAATTTTTCGATTATGGACATGTTTAACCTCAAATTTTCAATTTGATATAGCCACAAAAATAACCTAATAAGAGTTATGATTCAATTATAAATTATAGTATTATCTTTTGTGTATTTTATTTATATCTGATTTTACTGTAATTCGCGAGAACATGTAAAAGCGTAGATAAAGCTAGATATGACGATACTATCAGAAAACGGTGCTTTATTAAGTACTATCGATCTGGATTACAATATGAATAGGGTCCGGCCAAGTTACTAAGGATGGCGGAAGACAAATAATTAGAAAAAGATATTGGAATAACGAGCTAACAAGACCATTTATAAAATTAGAGTTCTTTTTTAGATGATTGGCAGCGGAATAAAAATGAGTTTTATCAAACGTTTTAACAAACAGAATTTTGTTAACACAAAATTAGTTTCCCCTTTGTAAAATTCTTTTCAGTCCTTCAAATTCAATTGATGAACAAATGACTAGTCTCTTCTTTGCGAATGCAGAAAGTAAGTGCGGAATTTAAATGACACATAATTTTTATAGTGGTTAAGGAAATTCCTTTAGTCCACTCTTCTTCATAACCTTGTTGGAAGGCACCGTACTAATATCTTAGACTAATATTGCACTTGATGTTTACAACTTATACATCCAAGTGAAACTTTTACATACAAGTAATTAGGAAAGACCTTGTAGTTGGTTAACTCGTGCATGAAGTTTTAAAAATATTGCACATTTAGATAATATGACATAAAGTTTAAACAAATAAAAGATAAATAATAATCTTCTAAATAAAAAATAAAAACGACCAATATTCTTTAACGTGTTATACAAGTTAGAGAGTCACATTTTTTATGCAAACATGGACATTTGTTATGAACCCTAACTTACTATATTAGATTGGCATTCTGTCATGCATAGTACGTAATGAAAAATTGATCAGTTGATGAAGTGGAACTAATTACTACTTCCATGTTGACGTTCTACATTTTAGCCCATTTAATGTTAAAAGGTTACAAGTTTCGCTAATTTTTTTCTTTTAATTCATCCAAACGACATTAGGTTACTCGGCTTATTTCCAAGCTAAGATAATAATAATTTTTTTGTCATTATTTGAATTTGTTATAACATCGTCTATGAGAAACATGTTCCGCACATATTAATATTTTTAAAGGATGTTGAAGAAATTGTTAGACTACCAATTGCATTGCGGAGCCTTGTGCCGTGAGAGAATAGGGTCAATTAGTATTATGGTGTATGTTATATATTCTAATAGATTTCGAAATTTAAATTTCACATACTAAAATTGTTCCGTGCTTTTCAAATAATACTAATCAAATTTTTTTATTTGGAAGTTCGGTGTTTTTTGTTGTAAAAAAATTGTTGTACAATATTCCATAAAAAAATATTGCTCTGACATATTAATTTTCTTTAAGAATAAGAAATTTACTATCATAATATTGATAAGATAACTATTTTTCTATAATTGTTCTATATATATTGACACAACTTAGGTCAACTTAAGAAAATAGGCTGAATAAGTGTAGGTTATTTCTATTTGTTATAAGTTGATGAAGAAGAATAACTACATATTTGATAAAGAAAAATAATTTGTAAAGGATTCGTTGCAAAAATGAATTTTCACGAACTACTGGTTTCATTTTGATATTATATTAAAATATGTGTACTTCTGAAGAAACAATGAAATACCTTTTCATGAAAAGACAACTTATAATTATTGCATGCTTATCTCCAATTTGCAGTAAATAGCAAACATTTTCTTCTACATATTACAATATAATCTCATTAGACTTTTCATGTCCAATTTTAAAGAAAAGTAAAATCATATTATGATTATTGTTATCTCTACTCCAGATTTGTTGAATAAGACAATAAGTGATATGTTTGAAATAAGTGCTCTAAATTTTGTTAAAGAAGACTTTTCGTTTTTTATCTGAACTATTGAATGTGAATGTTAGTTTAAAAATTACCCTGTATCATATCTCACAAGAATATTAAATAAAAAAAACGGACGTCTTACACTAGATATCTTTAATAAATTTACGAGTTTTATAAGATAAAACCTTAAATTATGCTTTAATTTAGCTAGGTTTCATAATAATTTGATATAAAAATTGGTTTGAGGATTTTTGGATGGAATTTTGGAATTCGCTTTCCATCATAGTTAGAGAGTTTAATATTTCAATGTATGATTTGCATTGAAGCTTTTTGAGGTTGGAGTTTATGAACTATGGAAATAGTATATTGTAAATGTCAAATCAATATATAAATCTCAAACAAAGTTGAGTTGATTTCGATATGGGCTTAAACCTAAGGTTTGGGTTGAGACCTACCCAATGCATTCTAAAATTGGTTTGACCAAATTTGGATGAGCGGTCAAAACCGTTACCAAAAAGGCCCTATTGACTTGATTGTTTATAAATTTGCTAGCTAAAGTGATTATCAAATGTTTACAAATAATTATACAGGGGAATAATTGAAATTTTAAAAATGAAAATAGTTAAATTAATTAAATGTGTTGCAGCCGTTAACCAAGAAATCTTCTCAGAGAATACAATAAACATAGGAACAAACTAAGCTAAAACAACCTTTATCATTTGATAATTATTAATTTATCAAAAAAAAAAAAAATGAAGCTCAACTCCATAAACAAAGTTGAAAAAGAAAATTTTCTAGCCACATTTATTTTTCAAGGTCATTTGTACTCGAAACTCTTAAGTAATAAACAAACCAAAAATCAAACAAAGTTCATAATATGTCTGACCTACAAAAAATATAAAAATCAAACATATTTCAAATATTTACAAGGTATTGTTCAACTTAATGATTCACTTATACCCGTTATCCAGAAGGTATTTCGAGAACTAAAATCATCAAGAGAAATATGTCAATACTCACAAATTCTAAATCACAAACGGGAATCTAATTTTTAAAGGAAACATTGTAGCATAATGAAGAACTCAATTAATAATACTAATAGTAATAGAGGAATGCATTAGTAACTTCAGTTAGATGTATTGCTACAGAGTACGAAATTTCAGTTTACAAACGGTTTTATTAAATCAGCACAAACCTAACACTCGAAAAACTTATTTAATATGCTTGTTTAGCCCAAGAAATTTGGGTATGGAATACACTAGAAGGATCATAAACCATTTAATATAATATCTGTTTAATGCTAGTATAATCTCTTAATTAAGCTCCTTCTACATGAAGTGATCAAGAATCCTTAATTAACATTTCATAAAAAGTAAGAACAAAGTTCGTACAAAAGTGGGTCCACGTCCCAAAAGACGAATAAAGAAACAAAATGAATAGACACAATTCCAATAATGAAACCTAAAGCAAATTATATGCAAATGTTCATTTCATACCTAAAGTACCCCACACAATCCAGTAATGTTAAGACACTACAATCCGATTTGGTTAGGTTTTGGCTCAGTCTTGCGAAACTGGGCCAAACTCATTCCAAATAAAGTATGAGAAGTATAGGTTACGCGAAACCCAAATTTCAATTATATATATTTGAGTAATCAATTGTTCAAAACTAATAAACTTGATTTATTGTCATACCTCTTATTTTCTTACAAAACTTGATCTACCAAGGCAATAATATATATTGAGCAAATAAATAAATTACTACTAAAAGATGAGGTTCTTGCACTTTGCACGCTGACTTAATGAACATGGAAATTTGATTGATGAACATGGACCACATGAAGAAGTCAATATGCCGACAATTAATCTGGAAATGTGTGAAGAAGAAGTACAAGAAGAAGAGGAAGAAGTTGAAGAAAAAGAAGAAGAAGAAGAGGAAGAAGAAGAAGACGAAGAAGAAGAAGAAGAAGACGAATAATATGTTTAGGACTATAATTGAATGTTTTTTTTTCATTTTCTATTAATTTCTCAACGGACTAAGCAATTTAAATATATCTTATTTTCTTCTTATATGTGAATTGTGTGCTATCTTAATAATGTAATCTTTATTTCCATTTTTCGCAGTGCCGTCATATTTTCTTGTAATTTTTAAAGTGCAGATGGCGGGTAGCCGAGATAGGGGCAGAGAGTCATTTATGCCACCATATGGGAATAGTACTCTCAATCCTTCATCCGCGCCCATCACTAGTCCCCATCTCCATACTACCGACCCGGGTTCCAGTTCTCGTCCCGTCTCTATGGGATGGGAGTCCGACGTTGGTCCTATTTCGGTGCTGAGTGAGAATGCAATGGTTGTTTTGAAGACTTTCATTAGTCCTGTGTTGACCAAGGAGTATGAACTTTCGAATTTATTAAATGTGTAAATTAGTGAATTATTTTGTTTATTCATTTCACTAATGTTGTTTTTTCATGACAATCAAAAAGAGTGCAGAAAAGAAATCGACGCAATCATAATGAATAGGTGTAAAGAGATCGCCGTGAGTTGGAAAAAACTCTCAATGGAAGTAAGAGATTTTCTCTTTAATGCGTTTAAGGTATCATGTTGTTATATTTGAATAATTGTTTAAGTTGCCAACGGTTTAATTAAGAACTTGTTTATTTTTTCATAAATGAGATAATTAAGAATTGCAGGATAAGTTTTGATGGAATGAGGAGGACAAGACACTTGTTAGAAAAGTTTTTGAAAATAAAGGCACAAAATCTTATAAGTATAAAATGTCTCATATTCGGAGGAAGAAAAAAGGACAAGCATAATGGATGGGGTGAATGGTTATAATGCAGTGAATAATACATGGAAGAGTGCCGAGAGGATTGCTAAAAGCTTAAGAAATAAAGCTAATCGTGCATAAGATTGCGATGGAAGGGGTTAGCCAATAAACATTGGTGGGAGCAAGTCACATGCGACATATTCCAAAGAATTTGTAAGTAATATTTGTAATTTATTTTTTTCACCCATAGAATATTATTAATTTCATTCGGTTATGTCATGCAGAAGGATAAATATGGTCATGACCCAAGACAAGATGAAATTTTTGAACTAATGGATTCACAAAAATTGGAGAATGGGGAACGAGAGTGGGGGTGTGGGCGTTCTGTTGGTCCCTAGTGGTAAGATGAGGTCTAGAGAGGGGGGGGGGGGGGGATGAATAAACCTCTGAAACTTTTTAAAATTTCTCTAACTTTTCTTATCAGTAGAGTAAGCTGATCGAAACTGGTGAGACTACTTAGCTGATTGCGCACTTAGCTTAATCAGCAGAGTTGACCACTCGTCTGATTTACTTATCTGTTTCAAATTTGATCAGAGTTTGAAACTTGTATGCAGCGGATTTATCAAGTGTTTTTCAAACAAGTTATTTTCTTACTTAAAGATTTTATCCCCAGTTTTTAAAACTCCTTTTTAAAATCATTTGTCTGTTCAAAGGGTTTGTATGCTTTTGGAAATATGCAAGTAATCAAACACAGAGAATTTTTATAGTGGTTATATAGACAAGATTGTCTTTTAGTCCACTCTTCTAAATCACGAAGATTTAGGTTATACTAGAAACATTAAGTAACCTAGTACACTCTTCTTGCGCTTTTACAACAAATGATAAAGCCACAAGTTCGTTACAGGAATTCACAAAGAAAACCTATACTATGAAGTTATATCACTCACAAAGATGGATATACACTTCGCACAACACTCTCAATTTACAGAAATCACTCAGATTTAGTGTCTGGCTTGTTTCTTCAACTCGGCTTTGTCAACAAATGACTTAGCTGATAGTGTTATGTTCTTGAGTTTTGAGACTTGAACATTTGCTCTTTTGATTTCGCTCTTAGTTGTTGTGTTGTCTCTAACTCTTGAATCACGAACTATTTATACTAGGAGTTTGAATTCTGTCCGTTGAAGTAAGACAAAATTCAACACTTCCCGAGTACTGGTCCCCTTTTTCTGGAACGGCTCTTTGCAACTGTTCACTGTACACTCTGCTGTACTTCTTGTCAGTCGCATTAAATGCACTCTGCTGATCGGAGGTTTCTCTTCAATAATTTGTCTTTAATACTCTTCTCTTACAGCATTTATTACTCCAAGTGCATTTATTACCGTTGGAGAGACTTTCTGATCACTTCCACTATGCTGATCGAATCCACTCTTCTGATGAACACTCTGTTGATTCAAACCGAACTCATCTGATTTGACTCTGCTGAAATCCACCAGTCTGATTTCGAACTCAGCATTAGATCAATAGTCTTCTAGACCAAATATTTAACCCTTCTGATTTGTACTTGTCTCTTCGGTTAAATATCTTCAGAGGTTAACTAAGCTTCCAACACTTAGCTGATGATATTTGAAAATAATTAAAACCTCCCTTCACTTCTTCATCTTCATCCAACACGTTCAGAAAGTGAATACTTAAGTAGAAGAATTCATAATTAACTTAATTTCTGAAACTTTAACGGATTTAGTAAACTTGTATTCTTTCTTTTGTAGAATGATAGCATGGAAAGAATCGCAAGCGAAGTTTGAACAGATACCGTGAGGATAAGCAGACGCCGCCCAAAGAAGTTCAGTTGCAGGTATGAAATATGATTGAGTTTAACAAGTAGTTTCTATTTACTCTATTTTTCCTCAAACATTTTGATAATGCATATTGATCTTGTCTTTTTTTTTTTTTTTTTACAGGTGTGGACACAGATCCAAGGTGTATCGAAGAAGGGCACTGTATACTGTCTCGGTGGTGACGCAGTTCATGTACGCCCTACTTGTCCGACACTATAATCAAATTCTTGAATTGATCCTGAAACTAATGATAGAATAGGCAGATTAGAAGCAGAGTTGCAAGAACAGAGGGTTAGGGAAGCAGCCCGGGATGAGCAAATACGTCAATATGCAAAGGGATGCAGAAGCACAATGACCGAACCAATATTTATCTCATATGAACATATTTTCCGCCTAGTTGGCCCAATTTCAAAGCTTATTCAATGTTGTATTACCTAGGTTCGAACAAACGGGTACAAACCTTAATGTTGACCCGTCTCAGCCCTCCTAGTCTACTCAACCGGGGATATATTCGCAAGCAGCTGGGACGTCTCACGGGGGAATTTCCCACATTCTGAGTTAGGCATCCCAAGGTATTTCAAATCTCAATTTTATGAGTATGTCTCAACCGATCAATATTCCTTAATACTATAATTTGGCAAATCTAGATCATCCTAGACCCCTGCAACATCCAAATCATGCATCATCTCAAGAGAATCAATCCGAGCATAAAAAATGGTGATTGAATTGTATTTCAAGTACTTAGGTATTTTTGGAGTATGGATTGTGGATTATTCCATTGTAGTTTTAGTGGTGTAGTTATTTATTGGGGATGATTTAGTGGTGTAGGTTTTGGATTATGAATTATGTTTATCTTTATGTTTATGAATTGGAGTGTGGATTGTGTTTATGAAAATTGAAATGTGTTTATGGATTTTGGATTGTGTTTATGAAAATTGAAATGTGTTTATTGATTTTAGATTGTGTTTATGGATATTGATATATGTTTATGGATTTTTTATTGTGTTTATGGAAATTGAAATAGATTGTGTTTAGGGTTTAAATTGCAAAAAATGAAGAAACAAAATTGGAGAAATTCCAACCGATTTCGAGTGCTTGGATTTTCTGTTGGAAATTTTGCAACTGATTTTGCAACAAAAATAGTCAGTTGGAAAATTTCCAATCGAAAATAATCGGTTGGAAAATTTCCAACCGTAAATAATCGTTTGAAAATATTGCAACCGATTTTCCACCGATTTTATCGGTTGGAAAATAGTCCAACCGAAAACAATTATTATTAGTTTATAATTAAGGGAAATTTACATAGACACCCCCTGACTATAAGCCTAATTACAAGAAATTACCCTTTTGTTTGAAATATTACCAAGACACCCCCTCGACCAAAATAATATTACAAGAAGACCCCTTACCGCGTCAATTTTTGACGGTAGATGATGATGTCATCAAAAATATTTAATGTTTTTCAAATTTTGCCCCCAAGGGGTGTATTGGTAACATATTTTGTGTTATAGGGGGTGTCTTTGTAACCGTGTAATAAATATTGTAAATAAATTTATTAAATTTTAAAATTATAACAAACCAATTTAAAATTTAATAAATTTATTTACAATAACACAATTTGATAAATAAAGCTTTAATAACTTTACAATAACACAATTCGATAAATAAAATTTCAATTATATATATTCCTTAAAAAATAAAATAAACTAATTTAAAATTTAATAAATTTATTTACAATAACTCAATCTGGTAAATAAAGTTTTAATAACGTTTATTTTCATTTAAAATCAAACAAACCAAGTTAAAATTTAACAAATTTATTTACAATAACACAATTATTTAATAACATATATTTTCTTACAAAATAAAACCCTTTTTAAATTTAATAATTTATTTACAGTAACACAATTGGTAAATAAAGTTTCACTTTAATAATAAATATTTTTCTTACTAAAATAAAACAAACCAATTTAAAATTTAATAAATTTATCTACAATAACACAATTCGAATTCTTGAAATACAGAGAATTTTTGGGGATCTAGGGATTGGTGATTTTGTTACTGGATTATTGTATTTTTGGTGCCACAACTTAAGCTCACTAGCATTTTTACCCCATATATTTTGGGGCTGGCACATTTGGAGCCACACCTTCAACTTCAATGGCAATTTTGGTCCAAATTGAGGCCCAATTTCAAAATTAGCCCGAAATCGCCCATGTGCGGGCCATGTGACATGTAAATTGTAGATTTAGGGGAAGTTTGAGTTTTTCTACAAATGTAGGGACATATTATAAAGGTGGGAAAGTACAAGGGTCAATTTGCGAATTGGGATAGAGGGGCTAATTTTGCAAAGATGGATAGACCCGCCATTGACGTGAGCTTGGAAATGGGGAATTTTCAATTCAGCACCAAATTGGACAAGGTTGGTACCAAGATTACCGCCACACCGAGGGGAGTCTACGGCTGAAAGGGGAGGCGGTGGGTCAAGCTCCACCGCCGACGGCGGCGTAAAATCGAAAAAACGTAAAATTCGTAGATCTGAAAATAGAGTGACGGGATAAACTTGGAATTGATAATTAATGCTTGGGATTTGTAGAGGACGTGAAGACGAGTCTATAGCCATCAAAGAGAGCTCAAGTCGTGTCCAGAGTCGCCGGAAAAAATGAAAAAAACGGAGGTGGTGAGCTTGAGAGCGGCAATTACGTTGGGTTTTTTTTTTGAATTTTTTTTTGTAAATATTAAAAACAACTAAGGGCATTTTGGACATTTTAAGTGTTCCGTTAAAGTTGACTAACTGTCGTTAAGTCAAGGGGGTGTCTATGTAATTTTTGAAACAGGAGGGTAAAATCCTGTAATTAAGGTTATAGCCAGGGGGTGTCTATGTAAATTTCCCTATAATTAAATTGCTTGTACCATATTGGCAATTAAGCGGTGTTCTCTATCTAAAATCTTATGACGGAACCAAATTTGTAAAACTTTTAAAATCTTGGTACTAAAATTGCTAATCGTCTAAAACACTAGACGATATGTAAAATACTATGTAGTTCAGGAAGAAATTTGCATGTTTGCCTCTAAATAATATAACTGGAAACAACACGAAGACAATGTCCTTTTTCCCTTGTTTTAAGTTATACTTAGAGAAAATGTTTAAAGAAGTTATTCAAACTAAAATAAATTAAGAATAGCATGTGAATGTATTTTCTCTATAATTAAGATGTTTAATATTGACTCACAAAATCACTAAATAAGCTAATAAGTAAAAATGCTATTAAAACCAGAATATCAAAATTTTAATCAATAATTTAATACTTTTATTTTATGAGAACAAGAAAAATAAAATATGTATCTACTGTATGATTTTGTATGAACATCACAATTGATGCAAATGAGTGTCTATTTTGGAACAAAATGTACATATAATCAGCTAAAAAATTTATGATTTATTTTTATGATTGACCTCAAAATAAAAACATTTATTTTTTCATTTTTGATGGTTGTCAGGGAAAATAACCATTTTATCTCACCACCGACGTCATTCAAAGGCTTTTGTCAAAGGAAAACACATTAGGGCACAAAATATCAAAAAATATATTTCAAGGGTGCAAAGTATCAAAGCTTTTTAATCAGGGTGGAATGTGCCAAAATTTAATATTTTCAATGTACAAAATGCCAACATTCTATATTTTGATGGGCAAAGTCCAACAACTATATTTCTAGGGTTCAAAGTGCCAATAAATATTCGACCAACAATAAATTTTCAGAATGCAAAGTGTCAAAATCCTTTATTTTCAGAGTGCAAAATGACAAAAACTCAAAATTACGTTTTAAGATTTCTCTAGCTGTAAATATATTTTTATTTCCTCAACTTGAAATTCTATTTGAATAATATTAGTGGTATTACAATGTTATTGTTGGCTAGTTTAAAATAATTATGACATTGATTCTGAACAACCATCGAAGGGATTACTATTGTTGGTTATCCATTTCTATTATGTAGACATTCATTATACAACTAACTTGCTACAAAAGTCTTAACATGTAAATTAGCTACTTTTATTATAGCAACAAATACTTGCCCTTCAATATATGTCTGCAAAAATATTCATGCTCAAGTAATTAAAACTTTCAAATACCAAAATGGTATTATTGGTGATCTCTTGGATTCTTTATAGGGAAATTTACATAGACACCCTCTGGCTATTACCCTAATTACATGAACTTACCCTCTTGTTTTAAATATTACAAAGCCACCCCCTCGAGGGTGTATTGGTAATATATTTTAGGGGGCGTATTGGTAATATATTTTATGTTACAGGGGGTGTCCTTGTAATATAGTTTTCGGTCGAGGGGGTGTCATTGTAATATTTGAAACAAGAGGGGGTGTCTATGTATATACAAAACTTGACCATTTGAATTATGCATAAAACATGTTTGATGAAATGTCGTAGAAGGATTTGGTCTCCTGAAATTCTTTGATTTCGGGGTTTTCAAAGAAAGGAGAGTTTATCAATTGCTTAAATGCTTATACATGATGATACTTGAAATGGGAATGGGACCTAATGAGGTAACTTTGATATCTATTCTTTCAGCATGTACTTAAACAAGTGCTTTTTTCGAAGGGGGTTACATTCATGGGATGTCAGTGAAAACAGGTTTGTTAAACTAAACTAAACTTGTTAATTCACTCAATAATATGTACGTCACTCAATAATATGTACGGGAAATATGGTCGTCTAGCCTCGTGTTTGAGATTGTTTAGCAAAATGCAAGAGTCAAGTCTAGTTTCTTGGAATTCAATCATTTTGGTTTGTGCTGAAAACGGAGTATCTGATGAAGCAGTAAGTATGTTTAATATGATGAGAAGGAGAGGTGAAAATTCAGATCAAGCTACTATGGTGATAAGGGCTATTTTACACCTATGATCGAATAGTACTTCCCGAGCAAGTTCAGAATCAATCCGTCCTGTGAAGCCAAAATAAGTCTCCTCGAGAGTTCCACGATCGGCTCGATCTGCCTTGCTGCATCTAGTCGACCTGAATATCGATCCCGAAGATTTATTGGGCCATGTAAGACTCCTAGGCCATGCGGGACTCCTTGGCCTAGTAGGACTCCTATATACGATAGGATTAGGTATTCAGTATAAATAGCGAATACTCCATTGTAACAAGGACCCGAATTTTGATCTATCAATTATAAGAATTCAATTGTTTTCCTCTTACGTAATTTATCTACGTACTTAGTATAATTCTTACAAGTCTTGAATTGCACCATCCTGAGTACTTTAACCAAACCCTAGATATAAAAATTGTTTCTGAATAATATTACTGATATTATAACCTACGACGAAATCAGGTTAAATCAGTTTACTGATATTATAACCTACGACGAAATCAGGTTAAATCAGTTGGCGCCCACCGTGGGGCAGGTTAATTGCTCGATCGAATAATGGTCAATCCAAGGAAAAGCACACGCAACGCAGGAAAAAGCACGACTTCTCATCCTCCCCATGCTGTTGAAAATTTGCCTGAAAATTCCCAAAGGATTAGCGCTAAAAATATGCCGACTCCGGCAGAACGTCAAGATTTAGATCGAATGGAAACGCATGTTACGGGCAACGCAGCTAATAACCAAAACACTGTGGGACAGCAGACCTCCTCCCCCCGTTACCGGCCAATCAGGAAAAATTGGTACAGATCGCTCAACTTATGAGCTCCCTATGTGCTCAAATTTTGCAAGCACCAGTATCAGAAACAGCAGGTCCAACGGTGGCCGCGGTTCATCCCTCAAGAGTGATCAACATTAATAGGGGACCTCGAGGCGACGACGATCGAGTATCGGCCCAAGCGGAGAGCCCAGAAGCGGATCAACGATCCCAGGTTTCCCCACCGAACGTTTATGAAAGACCTCCCGGTCGAGGAGTTAATCAGGCAAGAGTTAATGCTCGTCCTGAACCGCATCATTCTCGAGAAAGGACTGTCATTCCGATCGACGATGATGCGGAGCCCCCGATCATCGATCGAAGAGCGACTAGAAGATTCTCTGAAAGAGAAATAGAGAGAATGGTGGAGGAACGGTTGGAACAAAGGTTGTTGGCTATAAGACAACCCTGGCCCCGCTCGAGAGAAGTCCAGGATAGTATCGCGACCTATTCCCCGTTCTGCTTGGAAATTAAAGAAGCGCAGGTCTCGGGACCTTTACCTAGTCGACTTCCCAGATATGACGGGACAGGTGATCCGTGTGACTATATATTCAGTTTCACGAACATAATGAATTTATACGCTCACTCAGCTGAGTACACCGCAAAATTAATGGTCACAACGTTCGAAGGTTTAGCGCTGGATTGGTTCGGAAAACAACCACCTAATTCGATCTTTAGCTTTAGAGAACTGTGTAACAAGCTAGAGCAGCAGTTCGCAAGTCAGAAAAGACAAAAACTCCCTATGAGCTACTTGGGAACTATCACCCAGCAGGAAGGAGAACCCCTAAGAAGCTGGTTGGCGAGGTTCAACGTCGAATTGTTAAAGTTCGACTCCCTAAATATTGACTATATCATATCGATTTTGTTCGACTTAACAAAAAATAGGCAATTTGGCAATGCGTTAAGTCGCAAGCAACCTCGAACCTTCGCTGAAATTATGACATTGGCTTCCAAGTATATGACTCAAGAGGAAATGAATTCGTTTAAAGATAAGAACAAGAATAAGGCTTCCACTTCAGGATCGAGGAAGCCTGATAAAGCCCCAATGCCGAAAACCATGGACTACGATCGATTTTCCCGAAAAGGGAATGTATTTCAAAGATTGGAATATGGCGGAAGCAACCCTGAGAAAAGACCTAATGTCTACCTCAGACCTCGATCTCCTGAAAGGAATGTCAGAGATCGAATCAGTTATGTGGAGTATACCAAACTAAATACTCCCAGAGAGGATATTTTGGTGATACTGGAAAGAAACAACTGGATTCCTCCTGCTAAGAGGATTACACAAGCTAAGCCTGGGGCGAAAAACTACGACCTCTATTGTAGATATCATCGAGCACATGGTCATAGAACCGAGGATTGTTATCACTTGAAGCAGGAGATCGAAAAGTTGATCCAAGAAGGCAAGTTGAGTGAATTTGTGGAAAGAACGGATCTTAGGAGACAGCGGACATGCATTCCTAGAAGAAGGGAGGGGAATAGAAGCTCACCCAGGAGGTCCCCAGGCAACAACGCGCCCCGAAGAGATGACATCGACAACGATCACGTCAATGGTACCATTCATGTGATCTCTGGTGGTCCGGCGGGGGGTGATAGTTGTAACGCGAGACGGAAAACGGCTCGATCTCTGGAAAAGGAGGTCGTAGTCCCTAAAGAAATATGGGCTCTCGAGAATAAGAGCTCCGAGATGCAGATAATCAATTTCGACGAGACTGAAGTCCCGAGAAATTTGAATTGGGACGTTAACGAAGACCACCTTGATATTCCAATGGTAGTTTCGCTGAAAATCTCCGACTTTAATGTCAAAAGAATTATGATCGATAATGGTAGCTCAGCTAACATAATAGCCATTGAAGCTCTGAATCAAATGAATCTAGGGAAGATAACTTTACAAAGAGCTGCTACACCACTGGTAGGGTTTGGAGGGTCGGAGATAGTTCTAGCCGGAACTATTAATCTAAGTGTCACCTTGGAAGTAAACCTCACCGGGTTGTAAAAATAATAAAATTCCTGGTAGTGGAGACACCGTTTGCCTATAATGCCATTCTAGGTAGACCGGCCTTAAATCAATTCCGAGCCGTAGTTTCGACTTACCATCAGAAGATAAAATTCCCTACTATTTCTGGGGTCGGGGAAATAGTTAACGATCACTGCATGGCATGGGATTGTTATAACACGACACATTCCTTAAAAAGGAACATTGACCCATTAACACCATCGAAAAGAAAGGCAATAGGATCTTCGGTGGAAAAATCCCAAGAACCAGAGCTGCCTAGTACAGAAAGAATCGATAAAAAGGGGAAAGAACCTATCGGTCTGTCTCTCCGTGCACCTGAGCATAAGGACGTTCAACTCACTGAGAACGATCCAAGCAAGATCACTAGAATTGGAACGGAGTTGTCTCCGCAGGGAGAAATCATGTTGATTGACTTCTTGAGAAAGAATATGGACGTGTTTGCCTGGAGCTTGGAGGATATAGTGGGAATTGATCCGAGAATAATAACCCACTCTTTGTCATTACTGTCAAGTTCACTCAAATATTATCCATCAACCAGCAGAGACGATGCACCCAATACCGATTTGTTGGCCTTTCGATCGATGGGGAATCGACATTATAGGACCGTTCCCAACCGCGAGGTCAAAGAAAAGTTATGTCTGAGTCGCTGTTGAATATTTCAGCAAATGGATCGAATGTATAGCACTCGCTCGAATAACACAATTCCAGGTCATAAATTTTCTTTGGAAAAATATTGTTTGTTGTTTTGGTATTCCGAGAGTCTTGATTTCCGACAACGGAACCCAATTTGCTGGGAAACAAGTCCAAGAATGGTGTTCGAAGTTTGGGATACAACAAAATTTTACATCTGCAGGGCATCCTCGAGCGAATGGTGAAACACCTTTTAGCTTAGTTTATGGATCGGAAGCGGTTATTCCGGTAGAGGCACTAGTTTCCAGTCCAAGGATCGAGTTATACGATAAAGAGACAAACAACCAATCGAGAGAAGATGATGTTGACTTAAGTGAAGCTCTAAGGGAAAAAGCCAATCTTCGTCTACAAGCGGCTAAATCCAGCATGGAAAAGGCCTACAATCAGAAAGTTAGGATACGGTCATTCAAGGAAGGTGATCTGGTACTTAAGAAGGTCGAAGTGTCGAAACATGTTGGAAAATTACAGCAAAATTGGGAAGGCCCATTCATAGTAACTGCGGTCGGCAAGAAGGGATCCTATAAAATAGCTCATTTGGAAGGAACTCCACTTCCTCGAACTTGGAATGCAGTAAATCTTAGACTATATTATGGCCGCTGAGCTCGAGAATTGGAGGTCTTGAAGATCAGTTTTAATCTTACAGAAGTTAGCTTGTTTTTCATTTTTAAAGTAGTTTGTCCTGTTATTTTCCTTCTGATGTCTAGTTTGTCTACAAAAATGATAAAAGCTTTTGCTTGTTTTCTCCATAAATTGCACTCAAGAAACCATTGTTCATACGATCTACAAAGGTTAAAACCAATAATTGGTATAAAACCTAAGTAAAACAATCTTTGAGTAAAACCGATTGGGTCGGTAAACACTCATCGATCTGCATAATACGATCTACAAAGTTAAAACCAATAATTGGTATAAAACCTAAGTACAAACAATCTTTGAGTAAAACCGATTGGATCAGTATAAACTCATCAATCTCCTAAAAACGATCTACAAAGGTTTTAAACCAATAATTGGTACAGGAACCTAAGTTAACGAAAATCTTTGAGTAAAACCGATTTGGTCGGTATAAACTCATCGATCTCCTAAAAACAATCTACAAAGGTTTCAAACCAATAATTGGTACAGGAACCTAAGTGAAAGAAAATCTTTGAGTAAAACCGATTGGGTCGGTATAAACTCATAGATCTCCTAAAAACAATCTACAAAGGTTTCAAACCAATAATTGGTACAGGAACCCAAGTGAAAGAAAATCTTTGACTAAAATCGATTGGGTCGGTATAAACTCATCGATCTCCTAAAAACGATCTACAAAGGTTAAAACCAATAATTGGTATAAAACCTAAGTAAAAACAATCTTTGAGTAAAACCGATTGGGTAGGTAAACACTCATCGATCTCCATAATACAATCTACAAAACTGAAAACCAATAGTAAAGTTAGTCTATGAGTAAAACTGATTGGGTCGGTAGAAATTCATAGAACTTATAAAAACGACCTACTTATATTTAATGTCAACTATTGCAGTGGAACTCAAGTGGGATCGAATGCTTCTCCTCAACCTTTGATTCACAAGTCATTGGATTACAAAGTATTAATCGTAAAATAAAGTCTATTCATATTCCTGAAACTATTACAAATAGAATACATTAAAAAGCTACAAAGATTTCCTTCATTGATCGACGACAAGTCCTGTTACATGCTAAAAGAGGTCCTATCGAGTGAAGCTCGGTTGTCCAGTGGACTTGTAAAAAGCAATCCTACAAGCTCATCTTATCGACCGATGATATATGGGTTTGAAGAGAGGCAGTATGAATTACAGGCTTCTGTCTTTGTTTATATTCATACTTTTTCCAGCCTTCTTGCCACCAGCCGAGCCCGATCGACGAGGACAACCGCCTTTTGAGTTCCGAAATTTCGACCCCAAGCTTGGAGAATCTGAGATTCATACTTCACCAGAGCTTCATGAGATCGAAATTTTCTTCGGTCGATGGTGGTCAGCAGTCTCGATCATATCTTCTTGTTTTAATGAACTGACCAGCTTTCCACTGACCGCGAAACTGTTAGATCGGAATACCACTTTACCGACCCTTTTCCATTTGCACAGGGTGGTTGATACATGATAGGCATTCCAATTGATCCCCTTTTCTAGGGATCAGAGACTTCATGGTTTTTGAGAAGTCTCCATTTTCCGATTCCGCCCATACCAAGTCGTAACCTTCAACAATTTTCAAATAATTCGAGTTAGGTGGACGACCACCGTTTTGGAAGAAGAGGAAGTCCATTATTATGCAGTTTTACTTGAGATAGAAAATAAGTGAAAGGTAACAAACTCCTTTTATAGAAGGAGCGGTAAAAGATCCAACAGCGGAATTTATATCTAATCAACGGTGATGATATATTCTCGGGACTTACGTTACATATTCATAACTACCAGCCATAAAGATGGGAATTGTATTAAATGCACTACAAGATTGATCGTTTGAATATTACATCCTTGATCGACATTCGACCTGATAAAATTCTCATTACAAAGATTATCTTACACTTTTATTATTCTTATCGTACAACGGCTCGACCTTACAATAGCATCGATCAATAAAAGAAATAACTCTCAGTACAGGACTACAGAAAATAGTTTATTTTCGACGACATCAGAAGACAGGCACTTCCGACCATCAGATAGTACGAGTGTTCTCAGACCAAAGACCAGTCGTAATTTCAAAAGCTTCGAGCTGGGGGATGACCGTCCTGCAAGATGATGGATATCACATCTACTTTGAGAACAGTGACGAGAAACTAAAGTTCAGGCATTCCTTCTAAGGCTCGGAAGCTGTGAGTAGTTGTGGAAAGTGTACATGCTATCTAATATCGACCACCTTAAAGAAGCTGATGCTTTTTCTTCACCAGATGAACTGTAGGTCGAAATGATCTCACGCATGGTATTCTCGCCCTGCCAGAAACAAGTTGATTTCGATAAGGCAAGAATCCAGCTTTCCTCTAACCTCGAACTATACCATATGGCACAAATTATGATCGACCAACCTCCAATTTCAAGGATTGCCCGATCATCACCATATATGTTGGAGGCCTCATTTTTCCAATTCCACCCATGCCGAGTCTGGAACTCATCCATTGTTAAAACAACAAATTCTGGTGGTCGACCATGATTATAAAGATAAGAATCTTTCCTTAACAACATCTTTTATGAAATAAGGAAGGAGGTAATGGCCTTTTTATAGGCAGAAAATTGAGGATCCAACGGTCATAATTAAGGATCCTATCAACGGTCCAGATTGTCAAGGACAGTGCAATATAATAATTGGGAGGAAATTATACATACGATTGAGTTAGTTTACAATGTCGGATAAACGATCATTAGCAGTACAAAAAATGAGATTAAATAACACAGATCAACAATTCCGTTGAAGATAGTTTTTATTTATATTTCTACAATTACAATAGAATTGACGGATATGATTGAATGAATACATCAAGAAAGGGAGATACACTGGTTACTAAATTCTAACTGGATTTATTACAAATATTCCAAATGTTTCGTTTATCAGCTACTCCTCGAGATGATTGCTCCTCCAATCCGACCTACTTCTTATTCTTGGAATCTTGCACCTGCATTTGATGAAGATCGGTGAATATACTTCACCAGACCTTTACGAAGTATCCTCCTTGGTCGGGGGAAACCTCAACAAACTCTTATAAAGTATCCTCCTTGGTCGAAGGATACCTTGCTACAAAGTTACAAAGTATCCTCCTGAGTCGAAGAAAATGACCCATACTAGAGAATACTTTCTTTTTAATGAACTAACCAGCTCTCCTTTGTCTTAACATCCTTGATCAAGGGAATTTCCACCATAATCAGGGCAACACAAGTATCCCATACTTCCCATAAGATATTTAAGTCTTACAGATGATAACATGATTTTTTCCTTGTGTTGGAATTCATTCTAGCAAGGAGTTATTTATAGTTGGGAGAATCTATGATTTAACGGACAACATATAAAACGTCCTACTGCTACGGTTAGGGCATAAATATCTAAACGACTTTTCATCTCCCGAGAAAATAGTTAACAATCATTCCTATGGTCAGTTCGGAACGAGGAACTTTTCTGCTGAAATATGATTAATTCAGAACGAGAAACTTTTTCATACAAAAAATGTTATCTTTACATCAGACAAAAAAAAAAATAGAACGAAAGAGAATGTTGGTCTACAGTTCGAGAATATGATCGGGGCTCGTGCGATGACCGAGATAGGTGATCAACTCTTGAGTACGTTGTTTGTACCCGAGAGAAAAACCCCTATCAAACTCTTGTTTCTTCCCTTTCTCGATCTGAGATTGGGTAACTTCTTCCAGATTTCTATTCAGTCGAAGCAGGTCTTCTTTCTCCTTTTCGAGTTGCTCTTTGTCGGACTCCAAACTACTTTTCACCCGAGAAAGATCTTCTTTCTCTTTAGAGAGCCTTTCATTAGCAGTTCGAAGACTCTCAGCTTCGGTCATCAGTAATCGATGAGCTGCAGCAATGGTATCCAGTCTTTCATTGGAATCAAGTCGGGAAAAGTAAGATTCGTCGTTTTGAATCGCGAGCTAAGCAGCTTCGTGCTTGACCTATGACAATTTATGTAAGAATCAGGATAAAGAATAAAGGAATTAGAAGATAAAAATATTTTTTGACAGACATAAAGTTCTATTACCAACTCCAAATGCTTAAAAATGGACTGAACGAGCTGCAGCGAAGAACGATTCTTCAATTTATCGAGCTCCTTGGGCAAGATAGTACCCATTCCCAGGTTCCAAGATACCCCATCGGGCTCGAAAGTCGCAGGAATGCACGCATCAAGAGATACTCCTCCTGACCGATCAAAAGTAAACTCGGTTATTTCTTCAACTTGCGAATTTAAAGGAAGATCGTTTAGTAGCGAAGGATCATCCAATGGATTTGCAGAGCTCGAGTTACTAGGGCCAAATCCTATTTTGGTCATTTCTCGAGAAATGACAGGAGGGGAAAGAACTTGAGTATTTTGGGAATTAGATACGGCAATGTTGGAGGTCAGAGGAGCGAAAAGAGACTCGGGAATGTGTTCCATTGTGGATCCTCCCACCTGTAAATCTGGCTCGACCTCAGGATTTGGAGGGATAGAGTTGACTTGCCGATGGGCTTCATGATCGGGAATTCGAATTGAGGTGTTGTCCGTGACAGGAATTGAAGGATCAACTTCTGGTCGAGCGTCAGGAACATGAGAGTTTGCTTGAGACTCTTCGTTCCGACAAGCTTCCAAGATAATTGGGTCGACTAGCGGGCTATGGATTGAAACTTTGGAAGGACCCGTAGAAGAGTCCATGTTTTCCTCCGATTGAGAAGGGGTGTTCACCTTAGACCTCGAAAGATTTCCCGGAGAGGTCGAGACACGATCAGGAGGAGGCACAGATTTTTGGGGAATGCCCCCTCCCTCGGAAGACATTTGATGTGAGCTCTCGATCCGAGCTTTCTTTTTTGGGGTCTCTCGTCTAGAAGGTCCGCGCAGAGATCGCTTGGTAGCACCGGAGAATAGGTTGGAACTCATGGCCCAAGAATTGAGGAAATCATGTGTGATAGGATAATTCCCAGCAAGCCAACAAATACGAGCTTGTAAAGGGACTTCCTTAGAAAGCAATCTTATGATTTAAGATAATACGCCCGTTTATTCATGGTACGTGAATTAAACAATGGACATCTTCATCTCTCGCGAACTTATCTAAGCGATTGGATGAAATCCTAAGATCACATTCGACTATGGGACGATTCACTTCAGTACTGAGTGCAATCATGAAACAGTCTCTAAGGTCGTGATCTTAAAACTGTTCCAAGACGTAGATTCCTATCGAGACGGGGTATCGAGGGAATCGCTAAGACTTGTAGGATTATGCATGATTCACATGAAGTGAATTTGTAGAGTTTCATGAACAAGACATTTTGATGTCAGTGCATATGACTAGATGGTTCGATAGGAGATCGAACGCATCGAACGACCCGAACAGAGAGACCCATCGTGGAAGTGCATTAAGCATATCGGTAATGGGAAGTCTCTCAAGACTTATAATAGTGTACGATTTAGTCCTCGGACTTGAGGTACTAGGGCGAATTCGGTACACGGGAATACGTACTTTGATTTAGGAGCCGATCACATAGCCTGATCATTGTGCGACTACTTTGGGTACGTATGAACGTGTACGCGAATGGTTAGTACTAATATAGGATCTATCGACTCATCTTGATAAGATGAGAGAATTTCCTGTACGTTCTTAGATAGTAAATTCCGAGAAACCCACGGCCGTGGTCAGTGACGGATTTGGAAAAGGGTTTCCAAATTTGGCAGTCACACTGGAATTATTATCCTGAATTAGAAAGTACAGAATTGAGATAATTAGAGGTGCCGACCAATTCACACACCCTAGGTCTCAATCGGGAAATTAGTCGCTAGAAGGACCGTATGTACATGGCATTTATAAGAGGTGAAGGTTCACGAATATCAATTCACCTGAAGTTGGGCCTCATGGGCTTGTGGCTAGACATCGACCATGAGGTGTGGGTACTCCTGAATTAATGGGAGATTAATTCTGGAGTGATCAATTAAAAGTGTTTAATTGATCGGAACAATTAATTTCTTATTAACTGTTCGTTAATTAAATCACGAGAGTCGTGGGCCTGCTGCCAATTGATGGTGAACCTAGAGGGTCACACACAATACAGTTGGACAGTGACAGTCATAAAAGGAAATGTTTGATTTAAAGAAGTTAAATCAATTAGTGAATTAAAGTGTTAATTCCATGAGAAGAACAATTAATTAGATAGTCTAATTAATTTAAATGTGAATTAAAGTGTTAATTCAAAGTGGAGAATTATTAATTAGAATGTCTAATTAATTAATCGATTAGAACATCTAATTGATTAAAGTAATTAATTAAGGTCTTAATTAATTAGGAAGGTTAATTAATTAATAGTGGATTAATTAATTAAACTTCATGGGCCGATTTTAACCATGGAAATGTTAATTGATTAATCTTGGATTAATCAATTAAACATGAGGGCCGATTTTAAGCTAAGGGAATATTAATTAAATTAATCTCGGATTAATTAATTGAGCTTGGGGCGATTTTGCTAGGAAATAAGGTTGGAAGAGATACATTCTTGTAGGACAAGAAAGAAGAAGAAGATAAGAGTATATCTTGTTTCCTTATGTGATAAGGAAAGATATACCGAAGATATGATATATATATATCTTCCTTATGTGATAAGGAAAGATATGCTTAGATATGATATATATATCTATTAGAAGGAGTCTTCTAATAAGATATATATATATATATATATATATATATATATATATCATAACATCTCTAACCTTAACAACTAATGCACAACCAATGCAAAAGAAAGGAGCTGAAAATTATAAGCCCTAGCCGCCCCTAAGCCCTTGGCTGATCCCAGCCCTAGCCGCCCCTCTCCTTGTTTCTTCTCCATCTAGATCTAGATCTAGATTAAATTCCTCTATAGACAATTCCATTATCCTAGTTCTGAGCCTGAGGATTACGTGAAGTCATTCAAATCCATCTGGTGTGGACTTTCTCTAGAGGCACAACACTTGGGGTGCTCTAGTGAACTTTTGAAGACCGGAGAAAAACCACCACCTTGCCTGTGGTGAGGTACTTTTCGAAATTACCAACTTGTTTATGTTTTGAATTGTGATTCAAAATACCAGTTTTTCGTATGAGTTAGATAACTGAGATCCTGGGCTTATGGGTTTTTCGTGTGTATTAAAATTTTTTGAATATTCCGCACGTTGGTTTTGACAATAGTACCGCGTAAAACCCAACAGTGGTATCAGAGCCAAAGTTATTACTCTCATACGAAAACGGATCTGAACACTTCAAATTTTATGGATATATATATTTGTCGTGTTCTGTGCATGGATCTTGCTGATTATGATTAATTATGTGTTCGGATAATAGCATAATTCTTGTTTGGGCCAGATCTGCAATTTACGATATTTACAGGACTAAAACTGCAAATTACGATTTTTACAAAATCTGGACAGAATCTGAAATTTTATTTTTCTGCAAAATCTGGGCTGGGATTGAAATTATGTTTTTCTGGAAATTGGGTCTGTTCGCAATTTCAGTAAATCATGGGGCTGTTTTGCGATTAACGAAAGTTTCTGGAATTAAAGTGTTAATTCCTATTTTCTGGGCCGATTTGCATGTTCTGGAATATTTGGGTTTAATTTGTTATTTCCAAAAGTTTTAGGGTCAAAACGTAATTTTCGAAAATTGAGGGACCAAACTGTAATTTTCAAAAGTTGAAATTTCCAGAACCTGGATTTATGCTTAAAAGGTGTTTTATTATCCGAAGGATTAATTTTATCATAATTAGTAGTGACTAAAAGTAAGAACCATGAGATATTTTAAAAGGGGTTTTAAAATAGAAATTGTGGTTTATTTTAAAAGGAGTTTTAAAATGAAAGTTAAGAGATTGTTTTAAAAGGGGTTTTAAAATTAGAATCTTGGGTTATTTTAAAAGGTAGTTTTAAAATAATATAAGAAATAAGAAAAAAATGTTTTGCTTGTTTCTTGCTCAACGTGAACTGTTTACGTGGTTTTCGATCGCGCCGAGCCTTGACCCTAGGGTAGATGTGATTGGTTTAATTTAATTGTCTTGGTTTTTATTGGGCCTGCGAGCCTTTAGTTTTTGGGCCACTTTGAGCCTTTGTAATAGAATAGGGCTTTATTTTAAATAGTTTAGGATGGAGGCCCATTACAAGCAAGGTGGAGGCCCAAGAAGTAATGAAGGCCATGTATGCATGGTTACTTGTGCAACTTGTTAGATCCTTTAAGAACCCAATTAGATTGACCAATTGGGCCAACAACATGGCTCGATGATGGCCCGCATAGGAGGCTCTCGATCGAAAACATACTGTGGTAGCATGCATGCTAGGTGTGAATGCTTTATATTATTTATTGATTTATTTTGGCTTGTATGTGATGCGCGCTAGAAATTAGATCACTAAATAAAAGATAAAGCATAATTAAATGCGGTGAGATCTCGAGGAGAGTTACTTCAAACTTTCAAAAACCGAAAATCCCCTCTTGAAATAAAATATTAAGTCATATTGGGTTAACTATAAAATGAAGTTTTATAAATCCAAGCCTTCCATCAATATGGACTAGCGTGAGTTGTCTACTTATCGATTAAGGTGATCCAGAGTCTGGCACCCGAGGCGAAGAAAGGGACAATACGCGAAATCTCTCGATTCTCGTTTTTAAATAAACTTGACAAGGGTGGGAATTGGTCGGGGCATGCGATCGACTGGGAGTCCCAGGGATTGACATGTTCGGGCCCGTTGCTCATCACAATTGATGGGTTAGACTTAACGAGTAGTACCATTTATGATGTAGCAGTGCTAGATAAATGTGAAAATCGAGGCAAAATAGCTTGAAGGTTGTGTAGGGACACAATTGGTAAATGTATACCTACCTAGGGAATCAATTGTATGGCCGTGAGTCGTGGGTGCAATTAATGTCTGCTGGGACGTCAAGACCTACTAGGAAATAGGATTTCCCGAACAATTAAAGGGGTTATTGTTTCGATAAAATAGTAGGAGAACTTTTTCGATAAAAAGACCAATTTTCGTTAATTATAAGTATTTATCTTAAAACCTGTCTGCTTACTGTTGTCTTTTATTTATTTTAGCCATTTGAAAATCCACAATCATGTACGAACAAACATTAGCACAGCTCATGATGAATTCACTCTACGAGACAAAAATGATTGGGTTTAACAATGTTAGTGAATATTGTTCTTACCTGATTAAGATGATGAAACGAATCAAAAAGCTAGGCGCTGATTTGGATCAAAATGATGAGATAGAGATTATCATCAATGGCTTGTCTGACACTTTTTCTCATTTTATGGATCATTGTGACATTCCGTGTGACGGAATTAAAACAAATGATTTACATAAGTTGTTGGACAAATATGAGAAAGCCTTTGAGAAAGGAGAAGGTTTGAGTGAAGGAAAGGATTGCCCACTGTGTGGGAAAGACAAAGAGTTGAGGATACTTGCTGGAAAGAAATTCCTGAAAAGAATGAACAAAGGTTTGACCTAGTTATTCTTTGATGTATGACATCTAAATAGTCACTCACATCTGTAAAGTGTTTGCAGGTGATGATGGCATTCCCTTGCCCTTGGGAAAGAGGGCACACCTTGTAAGACGAAGGAAAGAGTTGCTTCGACAAATAAGGGAAAAGTGCTTCAGGAGCTGGGTCAAAACGTACCTAGATTTTTCTTTTTAGCAATTGTTTCACTTAATTTTTCGAGTTAAGCATTAGTTATAGTTTTTATCTATTTAAGATTTATTTCAAACTTTGTACGAAACCTTTTAGCTTTACCATTATGAATGGAATAAATTTTAATTAAAGCTTTTACTTTGTACAAAATTGCTTTACCATTATAAATGGAATGTATTTAAAGCAAAGAAATGAACGATGATAAAACCTAATGACATTTATGCTAAATCGAGAAAAGTAAAACAAACTAGATAATTATCCACAATTATGGCATGCCTAAAATCGAACTTATTTCCATAGAAGGAGTCAATGGATTGTTCATCATTTAAAGGTCTCTTGAAATAAAGAACCTTGATGAACTCTGAACTTGCGAATCCTATCTGATAAGGGAAAATTGATCGATTTGTAAACATACCAAGTGATCAATGGATCTAATCCATAAAAGACACATGTGGATCACTAAGGCGTTAGTGTGAGAAATTAATTGCTTCATAGATTTATCCTGATGGTTTTAGGATATAAGTACTTTGTAAGTACAAGTTTTGGAAATGTTGAAGGGATTCAAAAGGAGTTCCAAAACCGAAGCAAATAAGGACATTGATGTATGGTCGTTCGATATGATCGAAGTGATGAATACATAAGCCTTAAATTTCTCAATTATCTAAATCAAGAATAGAATTCTTGAATAGCAAGTTAAATCTAATAAAAGGAATCGAACTATGCAAGGCTAGATTCATTCCTTAATTAGTATTGCTAAAATTCCTCGTTTAACTCTAGGGTTCAACCCTTTGACCTTTCAAGGATACTTAGGCTAGTACCTTTTAAAGTCAAATCCTACAACGCCGTACTAACTTCAGTATGGTGTGTCACCCATGAATTGTAAATTGGATAGTAGATCCGATTCGAGCAAATTTGTAGGGTATCCAACCAAATCCATTGGACACCTGCTATATGATCCTAATGAACGAAAGGAGTTCATTTTAGGAATACCCAATTCTTAGAGGGTGGTTCCCTCGCGAATAGAAACGGGATTATCATAGAGCTTGATGAAGTCCTAGTCTTGGACCCATCCCTACAAATAGTGGGAGACTCTTTAGAAAGTTACTGAACCAAAATTTTGTACACCAAAGTTTCGAAGATCCGATCAAATTCGTAAAGAACCTATTCATTCACGAAAATGATCAGTTGGATAGTGATCCAAGGACTTGCGAAAAGGCTATGTATGACATAGACTCGGGCACATAGCTTAAAGCCATGTAATCTAAATGGATTGTCAAAATCCATTAAGAAACACTGAGCCATAGTAGCGTGATGTGATTACGAAGAATAACCATTGGATTTAATTCCAAAGGTAAATCTATGACTCTGGACCAATAACCCGAAACTGGAACATGCGACTAGATGAGACAGTCAAGGTAGTTGACTTTATCAAATCTGAATGTACAAAAGAATCAGTGGGAGTTTTGTGCTGTTCTTAATGTAACATGATAATAACATTGAAGATGACATAGAGATGTAAGAATGTTAAAACGCAGACGAAAGCTTGTTCAATCACGCAATTCTTCATTAAAAGATTTAAGGGATACATCTCACGTATTGGCAATACGTATCTATGGAGATAGATTATAGAAGATGTCTGAAATCCCAAATCTAAGTACATGGACAAAAACTGAATGGATTCAGTATGGAAGGATCCTAGAGAGGATTGCTTCCATAGAGACACAAAATCTCTCTCAAAATCAATGTGCCCTACATGTGATGAGTAAAGAGGAGATTGTCTCTGAACACCCTTTTAAGAAAAGGTAGCATAAGGTATGCAACGTCATGTACAAGACCAGACTAGACACGTGCTCAAAATCTTATGAGCTATACTGTTAGTCGAACACCAGTTAGGAGGACTGGATTACCGAAAAGAGCAATCCTTAAGAGCTTGACAAGCTTAAAGGAAATATTGCTGGTCAGCGGTAATAATGGAGAAATTGAAACTCGAAGGATTTAGAGATTCGAGTTTCCTGTCTGATGTGGATTCTATATTCTGTCTTAATGGGGCAACGATGATTTGAAGGAGTTCAAATAAAGAATCAATGCCAACTCAACCACTAGAACAGAATATCTCGCAGTATTGGATACAACAAAAGAAAGTGTTTGGATAAAACTTCTTCCAATAAATTGGAAGTAGTACCTAGCATTGCAAGGACTATAGTTATCTTCTGTGATAACTTAAGGCAATTGCTTTAACAAAGGAATCGAGATCTTACCCATGATCTAAACACAAAATAAAGTATACCATATGATCTGGAAAATCATAGGTAGAAAAAGACGTGGAAGTAATCTACGTCAAAAGACAACATAGCAGATCCACTAATTAAGTCATAATCACAAAAGGGTTCGACGGACATCTTGAGAAGGATGGGCCTTAGAAATGTATATGGTTGGCTTTAGGGCAAGTGGTAGATTGATAGGATAATGCCCAGCAAGCCAACAAATACGAGCTTGTAAAGGGACTTCCTTAGAAAGCAATCTTATGATTTAAGATAATACGCCCGTTTATTCATAGTACGTGAATTAAACAATGGCCATCTTCATCTCTCGCGAACTTATCTAAGCGATTGGATGAAATCATAAGATCACATTCGACTATGGGACGATTCACTTCAGTACTGAGTGCAATCATGAAACAGTCTCTAAGGTCGTGATCTTAAAACTGTTCCAAGTCGTAGATTCCTATCGAGACGGGGTATCGAGGGAATCGCTAAGACTTGTAGGATTATGCATGATTCACATGAAGTGAATTTGTAGAGTTTCATGAACAAGACATTTTGATGTCAGTGCATATGACTAGATGGTTCGATAGAAGATCGAACGCATCGAACGACCCGAACAGAGAGACCCATCGTGGAAGTGCATTAAGCATATCGGTAATGGGAAGTCTCTCAAGACTTATAATAGTGTACGATTTAGTCCTCGGACTTGAGGTACTAGGGCGAATTCGGTACACGGGAATACGTACTTTGATTTAGGAGCCGATCACATAGCCTGATCATTGTGCTACTACTTTGGGTACGTATGAACGTGTACGCGAATGGTTAGTACTAATATAGGATCTATCGACTCATCTTGATAAGATGAGAGAATTTCCTGTACGTTCTTAGATAGTAAATTCCGAGAAACCCACGGCCGTGGTCAGTGACGGATTTGGAAAAGGGTTTCCAAATTTGGCAGTCACACTGGAATTATTATCCTGAATTAGAAAGTACAGAATTGAGATAATTAGAGGTGCCGACCAATTCACACACCCTAGGTCTCAATCGGGAAATTAGTCGCTAGAAGGACCGTATGTACATGGCATTTATAAGAGGTGAAGGTTCACGAATATCAATTCACCTGAAGTTGGGCCTCATGGGCTTGTGGCTAGACATCGACCATGAGGTGTGGGTACTCCTGAATTAATGGGAGATTAATTCTGGAGTGATCAATTAAAAGTGTTTAATTGATCGGAACAATTAATTTCTTATTAACTGTTCGTTAATTAAATCACGAGAGTCGTGGGCCTGCTGCCAATTGATGGTGAACCTAGAGGGTCACACACATTACAGTTGGACAGTGACAGTCATAAAAGGAAATGTTTGATTTAAAGAAGTTAAATCAATTAGTGAATTAAAGTGTTAATTCCATGAGAAGAACAATTAATTAGATAGTCTAATTAATTTAAATGTGAATTAGAGTGTTAATTCAAAGTGGAGAATTATTAATTAGAATGTCTAATTAATTAATCGATTAGAACATCTAATTGATTAAAGTAATTAATTAAGGTGTTAATTAATTAGGAAGGTTAATTAATTAATAGTGGATTAATTAATTAAACTTCATGGGCCGATTTTAACCATGGAAATGTTAATTGATTAATCTTGGATTAATCAATTAAACATGAGGGCCGATTTTAAGTTAAGGGAATATTAATTAAATTAATCTCGGATTAATTAATTGAGCTTGGGGCGATTTTGCTAGGAAATAAGGTTGGAAGAGATACATTCTTGTAGGACAAGAAAGAAGAAGAAGATAAGAATATATCTTGTTTCCTTATGTGATAAGGAAAGATATACCAAAGATATGATATATATATATCTTCCTTATGTGATAAGGAAAGATATGCTTAGATATGATATATATATCTATTAGAAGGAGTCTTCTAATAAGATATATATATATATATATATATATATCATAACATCTCTAACCTTAACTCTAACCTTAACAACTAATGCACAACCAATGCAAAAGAAAGGAGCTGAAAATTATAAGCCCTAGCCGCCCCTAAGCCCTTGGCCGATCCCAGCCCTAGCCGCCCCTCTCCTTGTTTCTTCTCCATCTAGATCTAGATCTAGATTAAATTCCTCTATAGACAATTCCATAATCCTAGTTCTGAGCCTGAGGATTACGTGAAGTCATTCAAATCCATCTGGTGTGGACTTTCTCTAGAGGCACAACACTTGGGGTGCTCTAGTGAACTTTTGAAGACCGGAGAAAAACCACCACCTTGCCTGTGGTGAGGTACTTTTCGAAATTACCAACTTGTTTATGTTTTGAATTGTGATTCAAAATACCAGTTTTTCGTATGAGTTAGATAACTGAGATCCTGGGCTCATGGGTTTTTCATGTGTATTAAATTTTTTTGAATATTCCGCACGTTGTTTTTGACAATAGTACCGCGTAAAACCCAACAATGTGAATATCGAGCTATTACTCATATCAATTACAGGGAAATTTTATATTGCAAGTGGGGACGCGCGGTAAATCTTCAAAGAATTTACCCTTATATATAGTAAAGGAAATGACGCTTATGTCCTCAACATAAGGCCCGAATAGTAAAATTTCAAAACTACTTGAGCAGGTTAAGTTAGTTACACATTCCCGATCAAGAAAATAATACATGAAGATTCGACGAAGACATTTCTACAATAAAATTCATATATATTGAAAAGGGTTTTATACAAAATTCATTTACAAGGGGCTACATATTCAACTAAATAGATTAACAAAGATTTGTTGATGAAAATTGATAAAACCCTGGTCATAAAAATGGCCTAAGATGGGGGAATAACTTCTTCAGAAGACGTCTCTTCATTGTCTTCAGCTTCTGAACCCTCTTGATCGTCATCGACATCCTCTGCAGGCTCTAGGTCAAGATCGGGCACAGGCAAGGGAGTTCCGAACTCAGCCACTAGAATGAGCCAAGGGGTGATCGCTGTATTGAACGGAAGTCAAGGATTCTGGGGGATATTCTTGGAGCTTTCGATCTTTGCCAATGTCCATGACTTTGCGATAATCGGTTCGCCTATCAGGGATTAGTTCAGACTCGATCAATTGATCGACCCCCTTATAAAATGAGCTCAGCAATAGGTCCCCTATTTTTTGATGAATTATAGCCGTGCTGACAGGAGAATCAAGAAACTCCCTGACAATGGGCTCGACGTTGGGGGTATGAACTTCATCCATGACCATATCCAGGTTGGCATCATCCTCCTTGATTGCAAGTTGGGATCGAAGCGAGTTAATCTCCGACTCCAGTTTGCTGATTGAAGTAGCGTGAGAAATACGTTGCTCATCTAATTCCCGATTTAGTTGATCGACCTGTGCTTGGTACCGACTGGCATCCATCTTCGTATTAATAATATGAGGATTGTCGGTCTCCAAATTGGGATTATCACTAGAACCAGGATGAGTTTCGAGGGATGTTCTGGAACTATCGACCTTGGCAAGTTTGTCTTCGAGCTCTCTGATCTTGGCCGTTAAGATATTGTTGGTCTCTTCCACAAACTTCCACTGATCCCTGTGTAGTGCCGTATCATACAAGGCGGTTACCAACGCATTCCCAGTCTGCAAAATTATGTCATCTAATTGAGATTGAAGTAAAGAAACTTAAAGCATATTGAAATAAAATATTATGAATGATATATTACCACTTCGTGAGCATGAGTTGCTCTTGCCAACTGGTCGAGTGGCTCCCTCTCGAAATTTCGCTGCACATCCTTGGTGAAAGTTGAAGACTAAGGAAGTCGAATTGATTTATTGAGGATATGTTCCTTATCATCGGTCATCAATGTATCCTTTTCGGAATATTCGGCTGCTCGTTTCCCCTGAAGATGGCTTTCGATCATATCTATCAAAGAGGCTTTATGGCTCGAATCTCCGATGTGAGTAAAAAACTCACCTTACCTATCATAAAACTGCTTCCTTCTTTTCGCAGGTGGACCAGTGGGGTTACGTCCCGCCCAAGTTTTACAACCAAGAATACCATATTGATCTCTAATAAACTTGGGAGGGAAGCCACGTCCTGGACCAGCGCTCGATGATGGTGTTTCCGCAAAAGGTTGATCAGTCGTCGGAGGAGCAAAGCGGATAGGATCTGCACTCTCAAAAGACTCTTCCTCGATGTCTTCCAGATCCTGGTGCTGATCTCTTCTCCTTTTTCTAGATACTCTTTGCTCTATCGGTACTCTTCCCGATGACTTCTTCGAGTTAGAAATTACAGTCTTTCCAACCACAGAGAAACGACATTTTTCGACCATGGAAGCTACAATATAAGATTACAAGTATTAAAGAAACGTTATTTGAGATTTCTTTTTAAAGATAGCTTAATTAAGATATTGAAGTCTTACCCAATGGACGATCATCTGTTGGGATGGGAAAATCAAGGGAACTCAACCCAGCTTTTCGAAGAAAGATTTCTCCGACTAGAAAAGCCGACTGGTATTTATCCGACCTCATCTCCGTCACCATGCTTGAAGAAAAATGATAATCCGGGGCCATTTCTCCAATCACCTTCCGACCACCATACACCTAGGATGGATCATAACCCCAATCAAAAATAAACGGTTCAGTTTCTCCATTCTCGAGTACACGCTGGGTCGGAGGCTTGACAAAAAAGTAGTTCAATTTCCACTCCATGATGTTACTTGAGATGGAATTTTCTAGAATAGCAAAGCCTGGTCTTTGGTTGACATAGTAGTAGCCTCGGTTGGAGGAGGTCGATATGGAAAGTCGAAAAAAGTGAAGAAAATTACGAAAGAGGGTTGCAGACCTTTCGCAACCATCAAAACAGAAAAAGCCATAATGAAGGCAATAGCATTTGGTACAAGCTGGGTTAGAGAGACCAAGAAGGTCTCTAGAAGTTGGAGTAGGATCCGAGAAAGGGGAAAACGCAATCCGTGATCGAAATGCGAAGTGTAGAAAGCGCGGCAGTTTTCTGGAGGAGTATTAACCCTCTCCTTTGTAGAAGGAAGAATTATCTCAAAATCCGAGGGGAAATAACGACCATAGTCCCTCCTCAAGGCTGGTAAATCCTTCTCCTTTAGTCGAGAAGGAAAGAACTCGACGGGGGCAGAAATTTGAGGTTGAGCAGTTTTCAATTCTTTGAAGTCTTGGCAATCATTTCTTCTTCGGGAACGATCTCGACTACCAAACTATCAACCCCCTTCTCTTCCTAATCTCTAATCTCTTTGGCTTGAACGCCATCTCCTGCTTCTTCATTATCAGAAGAAAGGGTTTCAGGGTTGACGATGTTTTGGGATACTGGTTCTTTTCATTCTGGCTAGGGGAGTTGGGGTTCTGCGAGGTTGAAGCCATTTCTTTCTAAAGATAGTATGTTCGACGAATTGAACAAATTGTGAAGATATCGACTCAAACTTTTACTGCTAAAAGATCTAGATATTTGAGGTAAAAAAGTAGAAAGATCCCGCTTAATTCGACTATATATACGGACGGTGAAAAGACGGTTCAACCCTTCGCGACGTTTCAGTTTCCCGCCAGTAGCATCATGAGAAAACTCTGTAGGCGTCTGACACACGTTACTGAGCAACGTGTCTTTACATAAAAGGTTCCGACGAATATGCACTCTTTTTCCCTTGCTCGGTTTTTATCCCATAAAAGGGTTTTTCCGAACTAGGTTTTTAATGAGGCATACTTCATGGATCACTGAAGGTTAACGCTATGATCTTGTTTACTTCTACGAGCTCCAGCTACGATTACGCTCGAGAAGTGAGGGAGTATTGATAAGGGCTATTTTACACCTATGATCGAATAGTACTTCCCGAGCAAGTTCAGAATCAATCCGACCTTCGAAGCCGAAATAAGTCTCCTCGAGAGTTCCACGATCGGCTCGATCTGCCTTGCTGCATCTAGTCGACCTGAATATCAATCCCGAAGATTTATTGGGCCATGCAAGACTCCTAGGTCCTCGAGAGTTCCACGATCGGCTCGATCTGCCTTGCTGCATCTAGTCGACCTGAATATCGATCCCGAAGATTTATTGGGCCATGCAGGACTCCTTGGCCTAGTAGGACTCCTAGATACGATAGGATTAGGTATTCAGTATAAATAGCGAATACTCCATTGTAACGAAGGACCCGAATTTTGATCTATCAATTATAAGAATTCAATTGTTCTCCTCTTACGTAATTTATCTACGTACTTAGTATAATTCTTACAAGTGTTGAATTGCACCATCCTGAGTACTTTAACCAAACCCTAGATATAAAAGATTGTTTCTGAATAATATTACTGATATTATAACCTACGATGAAATCAGGTTAAATCAGTTTACTGATATTATAACCTACGACGAAATCAGGTTAAATCATATGGTTACCTTGCTTCAAGGTTGTGGGGATATAAGCATTATAAAGTTGATTGAAACAATGCACGGGTATATCCTATGTGATGGTCTAGACGAGAATATTGCGATTATATCTTCAATGTTGAGTCATATTCAAAATTGGTAAAGTTGGATGCTTCAAAAATGCTTTTTGATGGAATAAAAGATCCCGATAGAATGATTGGACTACCATGGTTGGAGGGTATGCTATGATGGTTAAGAGAGGCTTAAAGCCCGATCATGTTACTTTCACGTATTTATTGAGCGCTTGTAGTCATTCCGGCCTTCTAATTGAAAGAAATAGATATTTTGATACTATGTCTAGTGTGTATGGAGTCGAACCAAAATTGGATCATTATTATTGCATGGTAGATCTCTTTGGTCATTCATTGTGCTTGAAAGAGGCGTGCAATTTGATTAAAAAGATGCCTATGGAGCCTAATCACAGAGTTTGCGACCTCAATGCTTGTAGAATTTGTTAACTGAGGAATTATTTTTTCTGAACCCATATGACCAGAGGAACATGTTACGTTATCAAATATCTATTATGCAGCTGGTCACTATAACGACACTTCATAAATAATGTATTTGATGGAGCAATGAGGTGTTGTTAAAATCCCTGGAAGTAGTTTCATTGAACATAGAATCAAGATTCATAGGTTTGTAGTTGCTGATCGATCACATCCGGAGACACATGGGGTATATTTGAACATTCTTATTTCTTAAAATTCTTTTGTTATGGTTGGTTCATTGTAAATGGTGATTGATTGTGAGGACAAAAAAAAAAAATTTAACCCAATCATCGATTTCCCAACCCAAATAAAAAATTAGCTCAATTCAAATTAAAACCAATATTAACCCACCCAAATATTACCTAAGTCACACTACCCAAGCCCCAATTAAAGTCCAAATCTTCTCCCAACTCCCAATCCACTCCCAACATCTCCAAACCAATCGGCCCTTCCCAATCAGCTCGAAAATTATATTAGTGATGTTCGATCAAGTGATGATTTTTCTAACTTGAAAGGGATTGGTGATCTTGCTAAAAAAATTGTTACAACTAAAATGCATGTTGCATTCTAGTTGGTTTATAAACTTGTGACATAGGCGCTTGTTCTACCCGTTGCAACTGCATCAGTGGATAGAGTTTTTTCGGCTTTGATGATAGTAAAGAATCGACTTCATAACTGAATGGATGATAAATGGCTAAATGATAGTCTAGTTGTCTTTATAGAGAGAGAGACATACATATTTAGTAGTATTTCAAACGATGCTATCATGGACCGATATCAAAAAATGAAAAATCATCGCGTGTAATTATTGATGTAAAAATGTAGATATTATGGGTTATTTTAGAATAAATTTGCATATTATTTTTCTGAATAAATTAATCTTCTGAATACATTTCCTATATTTTTGAATTCATTCGGAATAGCATTTGATATAGATGGAGTCATAATTGGTGACAAAACTCCCATCGGAAATTCCACTGATCTCAAAAGATTGTTTCATGATTCCACGAGTGAGGACGTAGTGAATTTCGAATTTACTTTGTTTGTATGCTTACTTAAATTTATGCCTATTATAATCAAGATATTCGTGAAATACATGTCTCATTTCCTAAGTAAAATATAACAACAAACAAATGTGCTACGGGTGGTGGTATCCCGGAGTCCTAAAGAGCAAATGAGTTAAGTGAACTTTTAGGAGTTAAGATTTTGCCATCTCAGGTATACTTATAATGCTTTTAACTTTAATAGTTATTATAATGCTTTTTATTTCATATGATCATTTGTTTGTATGAATTAGTTGCGCCTGTGCTTTGGATGTAGGTGCTACAGGGCCACTCACCATTCAAAAATTTGCTAAATATGTATGTAAAATCCTCTATTATGCATAGTTTTCTGAAAGTCCTGCTTGGTTTCTGAGGTTCCATGGTAGATATTGGATCATTGGTAATTTGTGAAAGCAATTCATTATTTGAAAGGTATGTTTCGCATGATTTTCACTTTAACATGTAGATCAATACAAGAGGTGGAAAACGGTGCACGAACCAAATGGGATAAGAAATTTTGATAAGATAGTCTCATGCAGTAATGTGTTCTCCAACAAAGTTAAAGCTGCATTTGTAGTTATTGATCTTCTTGAATGGGTAAGGGATATTCAGGTATTTCAAGGTAAGCCAAATTTCTCTTATTTATAACTTAATGGGATGATTTGGTAATAATGTTGCTTCTACATAAAATCACCGAAACAAATCAAAGTGGGATGTGATTTTTGTGTTTTAAGTTTGATATACTTAACTTTGACGATTGTACATATATTCACTACATTCAAACGAGCTTTTATCGAACAAGCTCGAGCTTAGTACCGAATAACTTCATATTTTTACATGATTGGTGCTTGAAAATGTACTTAAATTGTTCTATTTTTCCAATTAAACCAAGTGTTAATTCGATATTTTCATGAAATTAGTAGAATTTATTGTTAAGAGAAATTATTGAGTTTAATTTGTGATGTGTAATGTAGAGTTTCTTGAAAAGGATCCTGATGAAGCCATAGATTACCTAAATGACATAGCCGAAAAAGCTCACACCTGGACTAGACCTAGTACTACTGATGGTACTAGTAGAACAAAAACTAGTGGAATTTATTATCTTAAGGAATAAGACAACCTTAAAGCCCAAGTTGAAGCATTGACTAAGAAATTAAAAGCTTTAAAAACAAAAGATAGTCAAAAAATTCAACAAGTTGCAAGGGTAGAGTAACAAGATAGTTGTTTCACTTGTAGTGGGGTACATCATCTAGCTCAAGAATGTTCTACACTATGTGAGATGAGAGAGGTTTACGAAGATCAATATAATGCCTTAGGAACATATAGGAAACATTTTTCACCTTATTCAGAGATGTACAATCCGGGTTGGAGAAATCACCCTAACTTTAGTTGGAAATCTAATGGACAAGCACCTAGAACTTACCCTGCACCTCAAAATACTGCTCACCAAAATAGGAATCCTTTAGAGGACACACTTCAAGTATTTATTGAGGCACAAAGTAAGACTAATCAAAAGGTTTAAGCCGTAAGAACAAAGAGATAAAAAAATCAAATTGGTAGGATAACTAGTGCTATTACTATACAAGAACGAGGCAAGTTCCATTCCCAACCACAATATAATCCTAAGGGGCAACACATGGTAGAATATTTTGAATATAATAACATCAAAAATATCAATGCCATCACCACTCATAGAGGGACCAACTTTACATGACATGCCAAACGACCCCCCAAGAATGTAAAGCATAAACCCTTAGTCCATGTTCTTTTCCCTCAAGCACTAAAATTGGAAAAAGTACCAGAAAATCATGGTGAGATTCTTGAACATTTGAACAAGTCAAAATTAATTTGCCTTTGTTAAATGTCATCAAACAGATACCTGCATATGCCAAGTTGATTAAGGATTTGTGTACTGTGAAAAGAAAGCACAATGTCAAGAAAATCGCATTTCTGACCGATTAAGTGCAGGGATTGAGAAAAAGGTACCACTTAAATATAAAGATCCAAGGTGTCCCACAATAAACTATCAGATCGGTCCACATGAGTTTAGTCAAGCTTCATTAGACCTTGGAGCAAGTGTAAACTTTATGCCACACTCAGTTTGCTTGCAACTTGGCCTTGGAGAGATCAAGCTTACATCTGTTGTTTTGCAAGTAGCTGACCGAACCATTCGTAGACCCAAAGGAATAGTAGAGGATGTTTTGCTTCAAATTGATAAGTTCTACCATAATGTTGATTTCTTGGTTTTGGATACTCAATATGTGGTCAACATGGAGTCTAAGATACCACTGATCCTAGGTAAACCTTTCCTTGGTACTACAAATTCTCATCAACTGTATGAATGGTTTTATGAAGCTTACATTTGGTAATATGACATTGGAAGTCAATGTATTCTATGTTGGGAAGCAACTACAAGATGAAGATGAATGTCATCATACTATATGATAGATTCACTGGTGTCTGAAACATTCGAAAGGGAAAATTCTGAATGCTTAGACTATCTTCTTTGTAATTCTGATTTTGATGATTCGCTTAAATCTGTTAACAATATTAATTCATCAATTTTTTTTAATGAAACAGGGGTCAAGGAAATAAGTGTTTGGCAGCCACGCTTTGAGGAGCTACCTAAAGAAGGAACACAACCAAAGGCATCGTCCATTGAAGCACCAAAAGTAAATTTACAAAGGTATCGGCGTATTAAAATGTTCCTACCGCCGTTCGATTTCAAGCTCCAAAGCACGTCGATGTTCGAGGCACATTGTTTCCCAAAGGGTTGGAGTGAACTTTTTTAGATATCTTCCATTGATGGGATCCCGACAGAGATTGCCATCTGGTTTTTTCAACACATAACCCCCTCCCCGGGTTGTCGAGTGTACTCGTAAGGGCCTTGCCACGTGGCACTCCATTTGCCATTTTTTTCTCTCGTTGGTGAAGTGGCAGAACAGTGCTCCAGACCATGTCCCCTATATTGAACTGCTTCCAGCATATGTTTTTGTCATAGCATCGAGCTACAAGCTTTTTTTGTGCTTCGATTCAATCTAAGGCAGCAACTCTAACCTCATCTAAGCCATCCAACTATTGAAGCATGCTCTCCGTTTACTCTTCAGGGGTCAGTTCATTCTGACACATCACCCTTAATGATCGAACGTTTATCTCCATGGGGAGCACGGCATCTTGACCATAAGTCAATTTATAAGGAGTCATTCATGTACTTGACCTCTTACTGGTCTGATAATCCCACAATGCCTCTGATAATAGCAGATTTCATACTCGAGGTTTTTCTTCAATCATTTTTTATATCAGGTCCTTGAGAACTCGATTGGATGCCTCTACATGGCCATTTCATTGTGCATAGTAAGGCGTTGAATGACCTAAATCAAACCCCATGGCCCTGGCAAACTACTTAGTCTATTGACTAGTAAACATTAATCCCCTGTCTGTCACAATGGTTTGGGGTAAGCCGAATCGATGTATGATCAAGTCCTTGATAAATTTTATCACTTCGGCCTGATTACATGGTTAAGCGGCTTAGCCTCTACCACTATTATGTACCTGTGTTATTTTGATGATGACGGGTGGATTTCCCCGATGATATCAATGGCCTAACAACGAAAATGCCATGGCTTGATAATCAGGTTCATTTCCTCTGCCTGTATTCTTTGGGCAACTCCAAAACGTTGACAGTTCTCACACCCTTTTGCAAGCTGGATGCAATCTTTCCTAATTTTAGGTCAATAATTCCCATATCGGCGTAACAACCACGTCAGTTTTTGTTTGTTCTGATGAGCTCCACATACTCCTTCGTGAGCTTCCATCATCACCTTCATGGATTCCCGTTGATCGAAGCGTCAAGACACCATCATGGCTTTTCTTGAATAACTATTCTCCCATCATGGCATAATTTATAGCCCGCTGCCTCGTCCCACGGGACACCGTGTCAGATTGATCAAGCAGATATTTCTTAATCGGCTCTCTCCAATCATCAGGGTCCTGAAAAACACTTTGAATAGTCAAGACATTATCTCGATATAAAAACGATGGGTAGTGTCACCGTCTGACTATATAATGCGATTCATCGATGCCCTCAGGGAGGTCAACCCCTGCTGCTAATTGAGCCAAATCATTGGCTTTGCTGTTATGTTCACGCATGACATGATAACATATTACAACAATGAACTCGGATAATAATGAGACAGCAGTAAGGTAATATTTGCCAAGAACATGGTTTCGACATTTGTAAGTACCTTGAATCTGTCTTATGACCAGTTGGCAGTCTCCGATGATTACTATCAAATTTACATTTCTAGTCGAATAATCAAAGCTTCGTGTGCATTCAAAATCAAACTGGATGGATAATCTGGTTTTAATGCCGATAGGTGAAATTAACACAATACATGCACCACATACCCTGTCGGTCCGTAATTCGTCGAAAGCCAAAGTCCATGGCTTGATTTCCACAGTCATCAAATCCAACCCTTTTATCAATGGTTTGGTCGATATTGAGACATGGGTGATCAACCAAAAAATCAGCCAGTACTTGGCCCTTGATTGCTTTTTGTGGAACATATTGCAATTGATATTCTATTAGTTGGATGGCCCATCGGCCGATCTTTCCTCTCATAACAGGCTTGGAAATCATGTGTTTTTAGTAACGTCTACGCTAGGAATGATCAAGACTTTAACATGCAGCATATAATGACGTAACTTCTTACATGAAAAGAACAAATCTAAGCATAATTTTTCTATGGGCGCATACCTTTGTTCAGTGTCTGATAAGTGCCGACTCATGTAGTATATGGCTCATTCGAAGCCGTTCTCATCATCCTGTGCAAGGAATCCCCCGATAGTATCCTCTGTGGCAGATATGTATAATTTCAACGGTTTTTCTATGATTGGTGGCATCATCACATGCGGTGTTGTCAGTCTGTCTTTTATCTCTTGGAAGGCCTGCTCGTGTTCTTTCTGCCAACAAAATTCTTCCTTGTCTTTTAACCTCATCAGAGGTGAGAACACTTTGGTTTTTCCTGCCAGGTTTGATATGATTCTCCTTAAGAAATTGACTTTCCCAAGGTACTGCTGAAGTTCCTTCTTTGTCGATGGTGCTTTAGCTGTCAAGATAACCTTTGCCTTATTTTTATCGATCTCAATCCCGTTCCAGTGCACTAGGAAACCAAGAAAGTTAGTTGATGCTATTGCAAAAACACATTTCAAGAGGATTAAGTTTTAGTTAATGCTTCCTCATTTTGTCAAATGATTTCGCCGAATGATCCACGTGCCCTCCGAAACTTGCCTACTTGATGACTATATCATCGATGTAAATTTTAATAAATCCATCAATATACTCACTAAAAATGCAGTTCATGGCACGTTGATACGTTGTCCCAGTATTTTTTAATCCGAATGGAATCACTTTCCATTGAAAAGTGCCTATTCCTCCCAGGCATTGACAGGCCAATTTAGTCACGTCATCGACGGCCACAAATATATGATTGTACCCTGCACTTCCACCAACAACTGTTAGAAACATATTGCCAGTGGCATCATCAATTAACATGTCTGCCATTGGCATCGAGTATCCATCTTTCGGAGATGCAAGGTTTAGATCCCTGAAATTAATACATATTCTGATTTTACCATTTTTCTTCGTCACGGATACCACGTCGACAATCCATTCTAGATATCGAGCCACTTCTATGAAACTGGCTTTCAACAGCTTCTCGATTTCCTCCCTGATCAGGGCACATGTTTCTTCTGACATTCTTCGGAGGGGTTACTTTCTGGGAAAATAGCCTTCAAGTATAGGAATTCTATGCTCGACTAAGTCTTGACTTAGTCCTGGCATCTCGTCATAATTCCATACAAAGCAATCTTTGTATTCTTTTAACCCCTTGATCAATTCTTCTTTCTGACCCTCATTCAGCAGAGCACTGATGTAAGTCGGCCTGTGATCTTCAATGGTGTCTAACTCAATTTCGATGACTGGGTCCTGCACTTGTATCTTGATATCATCGAGCTTGGCTGGCGCCGTTCCTAATTTTTCTAATTGAATTTCTTCGTTGTCTGTTATCTAGGCCTCTTCTTCAGAAATAATGTTACCTGTACAACATTTGGCCAAATAAGCCCAAAATTTACGTATTACGTATTAAGTCAACACATACCTCTTGGTCAGGGCCGATGATGACAATTTCATCGATCTCGAGAGATTCGGCCTTGATGGTTGTTGGTATCTAGCTGGTCGTATGATTCATGAGGACTGATTAGTTTTCCCTTGCGGTTCCATCTTCATTAACATGATAAAGTCGATTTAACTCCTTAGCGAGACACTTCATCTCTAGGTCTGTCAATCTTTTGCTGGATGTGACCTCCATCGGGTGTCCGTATTTGTCTTGACTGATAAACCGATATTGTCCAGTATCGTCCCGATAGTATGCCACCTCGACAACATTGATCTTGGCAGTGAAGGGCCGGTTGTCGGCCATAATAATTTCCGGTTCTACAGCATCCCCCCAGATTAGCAGACATTGATTCAAAGAAGATGGTATGCATAGGGCAGAGTGAATCCAATCTCTTCTCAATAGAGCATTATACGATGTGGCGGCGTCTACCACAAATAAAGCTATCTTCAGGGTAGTTTTGCCAACTTTCACTTAAACAGGCAAGATGCCAGGGTGTCTACTCTTCCTCCTGTAAAATTACTTACTATTACCTTTGTTTCAATCAAGTCTGTTGGTCCCAAGTGGTCAGATGAGGTCTAGAGGGAGAGAAGGGGGGGGGGGGTGAACAGACCTCTGTTTTTCCTTTAAAAATTTCTTCAACTTTTCAAATCAGTAGAGTAAGCTGATCGGACTTATGAGACTACTCTACTGATCGCGCACAAAGCTTGTTCAGTGAAGTTGACCACTCATCTGATTTTACTTATCTATTTTTCAAAACAGTTCAGAGTTGATAACTTATGCAGCGGATTAAACCAAGTGTTTTTCGAACAATTTTAAATTACTTAAGATTTTATCCCCGATTTTAAAACTCTTTGAAATTCTTAAGTCTTTTTGAAGATTAGTTCACTTATGAAAATATGCAAGATGAAAGTAAACTAAAACAAATAATTTTTATAGTGGTTATATAGACAAGAATGTCTTTTAGTCCACTCTTCTAAATCACGAAGATTTAGGTTATACTATGAACACAAAGTAAATAGTACTCTCTACTTGCGCTTTTACAACAAATGATAAGCCACAAGTTCACTGTAGGAAATCACTAAGAGAACCTACACTCTGAAGTATCTTCACTCACTTAGATGGAAAACTACTTCTCACAACTCTCTCTTTAACATAAATCACTAAGATTATGGATGTAAATTTGTTTTCTCGACTTCAACTTGTCAACAGATGACTTCGCTGTTTAGTGTTTTGCCTTAGAGTATTTGAGACTTGAAAGATTTGCCCGTTGAGATAAAACAAAATTCAACACTCCCCGAGTACTGGTCCCCATTTCTGAAATGGCTCCCTGCAACTGGTCACTGTACACTCTGCTGTACTTCTTGTCAGTCGCATTTAATGCACTCTGCTGATCGGAGACTTCTCTTCAATCATTTGTCTTTAATACCATTTTCTTACAGCATTTACCCTTTTCTTACAGCATTTATTACTCCAAGTGCATTTATTACCGTTGGAGAGACTTTCTGATCACTTCTACTCTGATGATCAAATTCACTCTCCTGGTGAACACTCTGCTGATTCAAACCGAACTCATTTGATTTGACTCTGCTGAAATCCACCAGTCTGATTTCGAACTCAGCATCAGATAAGTAGTCTTCTGGACCAAATATTTAACCCTTCTGATTTGTACTCGTCTCTTCGGTTAAATATTTTCAGAGGTTAACTAAGCTTCCATTACTTAGCTAATGAAATTTGGAAATCATCAAAACCTCCCTTCACTTCTTCATCTTCATCCAATAAAGTCTTCACTACTGATATTATTCTAAATCTTCCACCATCTGAACCACATGGACGCCTTCATCCCAAAACCTATTGATGCACCAGCATACATCAACTCGTCCGGAGCACTGAGATCGGAGGGTAAGGAGTTGATCACATTACACTCCATGACAACGGAATCGTCTGATTGCTGACTCATATCAACATTCTCTGTCTCTTTTTCTGGCTCCTTGATATCACCGTCTATTTCAACCTTATTCTTCTTAGCTTCGAATTCTTTATCGATCTCGTCGAACTTAGCCCTTATTTCTTCATCCTCATCTTCATCCAGATCGAGATCTAATTCCGGGACTGTTCCATACTTGGCTTTCCCTGTGGATTCCCACTTAAAGGTGCCGGTTTGAGTAGTGGCTTGCCTTCAACAGTCTCTTATTTGAGAGCCATTTCAATAGCATGCGGGTTATCGACCTTTGGCTTTATCAGGGCCTTTCCTTTCGCCATCTCCATTTCTTTCTTATGTCGGAGGAATCACCGATACTGTGTTCTGGTCATCTGGTCGTGTATTTGATTTCCTGTGAATTTGGGATGCCTGACAGGGACCCACTTTCCAACCTGAATGTTTGATGACGGCCTGATAGTTCACGTCCTTGTTACATCAGAGGGCTTGTATTAGAGCTGATGCTGGTGGCGAGATTGTCTTATATGGATACGGCCCAGGTGATGGATTTGGCCAGTGCATGTATGGATTATAAACCCCAAGGTTCATGAAAATTGGCACCGTAGCTGTCTCTACATGACATCGAACACATAGTCCTAACTGTAGGACCGAAGTTGTCGATATCGGTTGTTGTGCGCGTTTGTCATCAATTGGTTTCATATGTATATCCTCGGTTTTTACCATATTTATCCCAATCTCGTTCTGTTGAAACGGGTTGGTATCAACCGTCATTGGCTTAGTAATTTTCCAGTCAAGAGCAAACTTCAAAATACCTTTATCGAGGTGATCCTGAACCATCCATCTAAAGACAAGGCATTCATTTGTGATATGGGTCCACACATCATGGTGCTTGTGTTGGGATTCGGTAAGATAAACAGCCCTTAGCACAGCGGAAAACAAAAATTTTAAGGACCTCTTACGGAATCTTGCCAGGATACTAAACTGGTTGTATATATATGAATAATAAACGACAAGGATAATTAGATCCAAATTATACCTGTCTCCTAGCAAATCCTGGTAATCAGCAAAGTCGTGCTTTTCTCCCTCGGTAGAAGTCGATCCAAGCTTCGTTGTAGCGCCCCACGTGTTGCGCCTCTACGAGTTGATACACCACAATATCACGAAATATAATATATCCTAATCGGCTAGAACATAGGATATATTAATATCTAGGATTAGAGAACAAGATTGGAACGAGAACGAAATCGAAAATTCTTCCAAAAGGAAGAGATGGTTCAGCCGATCACTAGGGAGAGAGGGAGAGACTTTTCTTGACTTGGCTTTTGGCTCTTGATTAGTGTTTTTGAGATATGACCTTAGGTCTCCTACTTATAGGAGTCTCATCATCCTAATCCTCCTAGGATTAGGACTCCCAAGTCTTCATGTTCTCCTACATGGGCCATGGCCCTTTTAATTGGAAGACTAAGTCTTCTAATTAATTCATGTCCCATACTAGATTTAATTAATTGGGTCTTTATTTAATTCCCAATTAAATAGCCCAATTAATTTATTTCTTTCTCATTTAATTAAATTAGACTCTAAGTCTATTTAATTAAATATTCCCATTATTAATTAAATCCAATTTAATTAACTAACTCACAAATTAAATTCCAATTTAATTTCCAGTCTTGATCCAATTCCAATTGGATCACGTTCGCTCCAATTGGGTCGACCCAGTCACCCCAGTCACCCCAGTCACCCCAATCGACCCAGTCGATTTAGTTGACTCAGTTGTTCTTCATTTCCTCGCTTTCGCTTCATGTGTATTATGTATGCCCCCGTAGGTTCACCACATAATTGGCCGTGGGTTATAATTAAATATTCATTTAATTACTCGAGTATTAAATACTCTAAATCAATCGAACACTCTGTCGACTGATCATTCCAAAATTAGCACCCCTGCTAATTTGGGAATTCTCCCACACTCCACGGTCGATGTCTGGCCACAAGCCCATGGAGCCCAATCAGTGGTGAATTAATTCAGTGAACCTTTTAATCATTTACAATTTCCATATACGCTATAATCTCTCCATCGATCGATCTCCCAGTCAATACTTAAGGGCATGGATTTTTCATCGGTTCCCTTTTATTTTGTTTTGACTTTATGCATTCTGATCTCGAAATAATTCTCTTTGACTTAATCTTTATGAGCTACTTTCATAAAGCCGTCAGATACCTTGGCCAAGGATTTTACCAGAATTAATTTCTCACAGAAATCCATAGGAGAATTTCCCAACCTATCAAGTCGGGTCAATGGATCCTTTGTTGATGATATGAACCTGCATACGAGTTCCTCTATACCTAACGTGAATCCACAGAGACTTTCTGGCGATCTCCAGTCGGTCGGAACTCACATCTAAGTATAGACGTTCTCGCACCAGATAAACCTTATCACCTCAAGTATTTAGGGATCATTCCTCGTATACTATTGTAAATAGGAATAACTTCAACTCCGATATGCGACTACCGCTTCCATGGTGAGTTATTTCCTAATTGGGGTATTCAGTGCACTTGCCATCCCAGCAAGTCACCCACTTATTTGTAACGACTATCCCAGTCACGCTCGTGGACCCCAGCGTCCTCCAGTTCATCGGAGTATACACATTAGTGAGAGTCTAACCGAATCCAACGATGTCCCATCTCGATTGGATTCTACGACTCTTGAATATGTTCTAGATCACGGCCTTGGAGATCAGTCCACGGGTTGTCCCATAGCCCTGTGATCTAAGGACTTATATCCTTATGCGTAGATAATTATTACATAAGATAAAGTTGACCATATAATAAAAATGCATTTATTAATCGAATTGAATAGTTCTTTTAATTATTACTAATTAAATGCAGCCAAAACAGTTGGCTTGCAGGACACTATTCTATCAGCTTGCACTATGTCTTCCCCTCGATTTTCATAGATGATGGTATTACATGGTTTCCCTTGAGCCTCAAAATATCATCTGACAGCAGCTGATCGAAGATGGCTTCTGTTTTAGATTTACATCGAAAGAGTAACGCCTCTCCCTGTCAGATTTATATTCTGCATCCTTCCTTATCAGGCTATTTGGTACTTTGATAGTTGGTTGGGGTTCTTTTGGCTTGTCTAGTGCCTGACAGACGGTACTCTTCGGGCACAAGACCTCAACCAATCCAATTTTATTGTTAGAAGGTTATGCTATTTGCCGTATTGGCTCGTCGTTGGATTCTGCCAAGCTTACTTGATAATAATTGTTCCTTGGCTGCGAATGGCGGCTGTTTTCATCCCTTAACACTCTCTCGTACCTTACAGCGTGGTCTGTCAGCTCGAACAAATCTTCATGATATTGGGCCATCATTATCTTCCTTAACTCAAAATGCATCCCATGTATGGCTATTTTGATGCATTCCTTCTCTAGCAACGATATGGCACAAAACCCCCTGGCCTTGATAAACTTTTTCATGTACTCCTCCACGGACTGGCCTGATAACTACTTCATGTTAGACAACTCGATGATAGACACCTCTAACGGGGGCTTGGTAGTGGTTCATTACGAACACTCTTTCCATCGAGGCCCAATCAGCTATCGAGCCAGGTTTTATGTTGGCGTACCAGTGAAACGCCATGCCAATTAAAGAGTTGGGAACAATTTTAATTTTAGCTCGTTAATTATGTTACCACATTCCAATGAGAATCGAGATAGATGTTATGTTGCCGATTGTGATCCTTCTCCTTAAAACAGAGTGAAATTAGGAGCTCTGAAATTCTGTGAAAAAGGTACTTGATCAATATTTTCAGGATGTGGCTTGTTGTATTTGGATATTCTGATGTCTTGTTTTTCCATGAACATTTCCTGGGCTTGATTCACTGTCAGCAGGTCATCCTCCGTTGATCTAGCCATCTGGTCACTGTACGGTGAAGTAAATTGGTGCCCATTTTGGGCATATACCATATTTTCTCCATGTTCATCTTCCAACCTGCCCCCCGAGTCTAGACGATAGAGCCTAGTTCTCGAGGTAATTCCATTTCTATCAAGCGTAGCATTTTGCCCACCAGTTTGATTGTAAGCAGCCGTAGTCGACCCATTATGGTTAATTGTTTGTAGGTTGTTCATGTCGTTGGCCAATGAACTAATACTGTCGACCAGTTTGACGAGTTTGGTCTCCAACCGTCTCAGATAAACATTCACCGTATTGGTTGCTTCCGTGCTGGCCTGACTCGCGACAGTGGCCGTACAAAGCATGTTCTCGAACTTATTAATCACATTCGACCATTCCCCTTGCTTTTCTTCAAGGTCTTTCATGAATTTTCGAACTTATTCCGATAACTCTCCTACTCTATCCATCCCCTCCATTGATATCGGGACTAGTGTTAAGTACTCTGACGTCAAAAGATGTCTGAGATGAGATCGTGTTTTTGTTAATTTCGACTATTCTTTCCCGTGATCGGTGGTAACATCTGAAACAACAAGAGATTCGTCGGTTAGTATGAGCTAATTTTTTGACAAAAGATTATCATGTCCCACCGGACGTGCCAAAATATTGTTTGCTCTAAATTTTGTCTGTCTTGCCTCGATGTGCGATTGACTCGATGTAAAATAAAATAGGTGCGAGGCATGCAAACATAACAGTTTAAAATGGACATAATATGACGAATATGAAATATAAATCAATGTCCTGTCAAGGCTCTGACTTCAAATCAATTGATTGTGGCGAAGTAGGCAAACTCTACCTCTGATTCTTTTCAATGCCCGCCTGGCCGCAGGACTTAACAATTTATGATAATCTTTATTGAAATGTCAAACTTTATGACCAATCAACAGCTCACTCGATATATCAAAATATTTATAGAAAAATTAGTTATCGAGCTGATTATCAAGCAATCTAAAATATGACAACTTAAACAATTTAATTTAAAATCTGAACTAACAAATTAATAATTTAACATTAAAGACATCTTAAAATCACTTGATGAAAATATACTCGTAAATGAAATCAGGAGATGAAGGCAAAATACTTGAATGTATTAAATAAACATAGAGTTGCTAGATGAAATACATGAAATCTAGCCTAACACATTTCCCTGATTTAAAAAAATGAAAGAGTATGTCATAAAATTAAACTCCTTTGTTGGCATCAGTTTGCCAAACAAGCTGATAAATCATTTAGTTTGTGTAATATATGCGGTAGACATTATCTTTGGTTCAACTAACAAACAGATGTGTGAGAAGTTCTCTGAGCTGATGCAGAACAAATTTGAAATGAGCATGATGAGAGAACTTAATTACTTTCTTGGATTACAAGTTAAACAACTGCCTGGTGGCATATTTATTAATCAAGCAAAGTACAGAGAAGATCATTTCAAGAAATTTGGTATGGAAACTAGCTCATATGTTGCTATTCCAATGTCTACTGGACTTCGCCTTGATAAGGATGAAGATGGAAAAATCAGTGGACATCACCCAATATAGAGGCATAATTGGGTCTCTGTTGTATCTTACTGCTAGCAGACTTGATATTATGTACTATGTTGGGGCTTCTGCGAGATTTCAATCAAATCAAAAGGAATCTCATCTCTAAGCTGCCAAAAGAATATTGAGATAACTTAAAGGCACACAAGAATTGGGATTATGGTATCCAAGGGAATCATGATTTGAACTTATTGGATATTCAAGTTCTGACCTAGCTGGCTGCAAAATTGATAGAAAGAGTACTACAATTACATGTCAAATTTTAGGCAATCGTCTGATCTCATGGATGAGTAAGAAACAAACATCAGTATCCATATCTACTGCTGAAGCAGAATACATTGCTGCTGGAGCGTGTTGTGCACATATATTTTGGTTGAAACATCAACAAGAAGACTATATAATCAAAATCAGTGGGATTCCCATCTACTGTGATAATACAAGTGCAATCTCACTTACTCATAATACTTCAAGTCATTCAAGGACTAAGCATATTGAGATCAAACATCACTTCATAAGAGATCATGTTGAAAAATAAAATATCATCAATGAGTATGTTCATACAGATAATCAGATAGCTGACATTTTCACTAAACCATTGAGTGATGTAAGATTTTCTACTCTAAGAGTGGAATTAGGCTTGTTAAATTTGGATTCATAAGCTGAGGGCGAACCTATCAGAAGACTATTGTTCATCAGCTGACTAATCAGATAACAACAAGTGTGATCTTCAAGACTAACTCTCAAAAGACTAGTTGACTGATAGATTCTTGAACTCACGGGGAACGTGTAAGACTAGCGGTATCCCTGATTAAAGATGAAATCTTCAATGACAGTTAGTTGAAGTTATATTTTTGGAAGATTTGTTCTTAATTCTTGAAGACGTGAATTTATCTTGCTAGACTGACAAACAACAAAGGAGATCACTAGATATTGGCTTTCTCAAGTGATATCATATTTTCTGATACGTCATCTGACAGATAAATATACTCTACTCATCTGTCTATTTATTTATTAGAGTATTGTACTAAAAACATTTTATTTACAAACGAGCTTTTATAAGTAAGAGACTAGGGACGCTTCATCTTCCCGCCTAGTCTGACAAAATTTACGAAATTTGAAATCCGTAATTGTGGCACACACGATCGAAACTGACGCATACAGATCTAACGGTTAGCAGATATCACGGAAACATAAAATTCCCTAACCCTATAAATCCAGATCTGATCAGAAGAGTGACTTTACGCACCCTCAAATTTTCAAACTTACAAGAACTACTAATATTCTCTGTATTCTTGCGAGATTTCTCTTTGCACTCTATTCTCGTTTTTACCAGATCTCATGGGTTCAAAAGCTGCTGCTAATACTGAAGGAAGATACCTGAATTACGAGATGTGTCACGCGACTGGTACTAAGCTCATGAAAGAAATCATGGAGAAATTCAATGCAGTTTCGCTTGTTAACTACATGGAAGCTCATGAGGTAATGGTTTTCAGCCCAGAAGTGGATGAATTCTACATGAATGCAAAAGTTGATTTGCAGAAGCTAGAAACCAAGGCTAGAGTTAGAGGAAAGGACATATGTATCACTCCAGCTTTACTAAGTGAAAATTATGGCCTGAAGAATGAAGGAGCCACTGACTTCTTATTGTTAGCTGCTCCACTGGAAAAATATTTTGGAACGTTACTGCGAAGAAAGGTGAAATTCTCACTGGTTCGTTCAAGAAGACCCAGTTGATTGACGAATTTCAAAGGATGGCTGACCTTTTTGCTAAGGTCATAGAAAATTATACAAGTGCACTGGATGGATTACCCAAGAGGAGAATGCACTCTATGATGGCAGTTTACTACGGGATGAAAGTAAACTGGGCTACCTACGTGTTCTTTGTGATAGCAGATCACAAGGAAGTTGGACACAACCATCATAAGATTTTCTTAAGTCATCTACTGATGAGTTTGGGCTGTGGTATGACCCATGGAAAGGTCATTCATAGAGCCAAAGAGGTTAAGATTTATAAAGCTATCAAGGCAGAAGCCAAGCCTAGTGTTACACCTGAGAAGGAGCAGAGGAAGAGAAAATCTGTTGAGGAGAAGCCTGTTGAGAAGGCTAAGAATGTTAAAGGTGGAAGCGAGGCTGCTGATAAACCTACTACTAAGAAAAGAAAAACTGATGACAAGGCTGATGAGCCTGCTGTTCAAACGGTAGTTAACCCTACTGTTCAAGCCAGAACAATTGATGTCAGTGATGATATTATATCTCAAGTTGCTAAGGATATTGATGCAATGCCAATTGAGGACTCTCCTGAAATAACAGTGTCAGAAGAGTTACCTAAGGAAAATGTATTCAAGAGAACAATAAGTGCTATAAAAGACCCTGTTGTTACTAAACTTGTTCACACAAAAGCAACTACCAGAAAAAGGATACACTTAACAGAACATCATGTTACCTTTTCTGAAAAAGTAAGCGAGGATCCACAGTCTGTTGAAAGACCATCGGAATCAGTGAAGGAGTCTGATGCTGAAAATCAGACGACAGCTGAGGTATCTACACCTCAAGTTGATTAGATTATTGTTCCATCAGCAGAAGTCACTGAAGCCCCAACCACCAGAAAGAAGAGAACTGGTAAGGCTAAGGTATCCCGATACCACAAGAAAAAGAGAGAGGAGGTTGAGGATAAGAAGCAAGAAGAAGCTGAACTTAAGGTTGCTCTTGAGGCTAGCAAGTCTGAAGCTGCTGTCAAACAGATGATAGAAGCAGAGTTAGCTGCTAAAGAAGAAGTAGACTTGGCTAAAGCTCTTGATGCTAGCAAAGAAGACACTCATGGCCCTAGAAGAACTGGTGGTATAGTAATCGGTGAGCCTAAAGATGCTAAAATTTGTGTTGCCTCGTCCCCAACCTGTAAAGAAGAAAAAGAAAGAGGTCAAACGGGCACTATAAATACTGAAGAGTGACCTTGCTGTCTTTGCAAGGTTTGAAGTAGAATTGGAGAGGTACAGCAGTTTACTGCAAACCAAGAGTACTTTCCTAGCTAAAAAGATTAGATACAATCGATGGAGGGAGTATAGATTGGATAAGACAAAGGAAGAGATCCTTGCTTGGAAGGAGTTTGCTGATGAAGAAAAATGGGTTTTGAACTGGCTGCAAACAGACTCCATCAGACAAGAACTGGACTCAGACTTTTTCCATGACAGGGTACATAATGAATCAACAGCTCTGAGAAAAACAATGACAAATAAGCCCAACAGGGGTGAAGATTTAACAAAAAGAGTTTTCAGGATAACAATATGTGTAACGTTGGACAGATGGATTGAAAGATGAAGATATGGACAAGGAACTTCTAGTGATCTGCCAACCCTGCCAAGCTTGCAAAGCATTGCCTTTAGTTCAGAAATCAGCAATTACCAGGTATTAGATTACTGTCATCAGACGACTTCGCCTTTTATACCTGCAGATTTAATATATCATAAAACAGTCGTGTCTACTGATGGTGTTGATTTTATTCATATTACAGATGTTGGTACTGATCTGAATCAAGCTGCTGCAAAGGACTCATCTGTTGAGCTAAACATTGCTAATGATCAAGTTCCACTGGATGCAGTACTTACAGAAAATGAGCCTTTAGCCATTGGATGGAAAGCTGAAGCAACTCCTGAAAAACAACAAACTGCTACTCCTACCAAAGTTGTTGAGACAACTCAAACATCCATTCTGAATTCTATGAAGGCTCTGATTGAAAATTCTATGAAAGAAATGGAAGAAAAGAACAAGGAGCTTCAAAGAATGTTTGAGGAGGCTGCCTCAAATCTTGTTCAAAACACTATTCAAAGCATTCCACATCCTAATGATCAAACTGTGCTGTTGAAAGAAGATCTAAATACCTTAAAAGACCAAGTTGTTGGTATGAAGACTGATATTCAACAAATCAGTGAAAATATTCAAAAAACTGAGGCTGACTGGATGAAGGTTAACCAAGTACTTGCAGATGACACAGAAGCTGGAGAAGAAAAGATGAAAAATTTAATCTAAGGCTTTTGCTACAGTACTGATCAGATAAACTCTCCATCGTAACCTGGACTATCTGAATGATCAAGCTGCAGTATTGATGGCTAGTCAGAAACAACAAGTAATGCAACTTTACGCTATGGATCAGAACATCATAATGCTCTGTAATGCAGTCAACATTACTTCTGTGAAAGTTGAAGAACACGACCCTGCTGATGATGATAAAAAAGGGGAAGAGGAATCTGGTAACAAGAGAAATGTTACTGAAGAAGTTACTGAAGTAGTTCAAGTTTCTGAAGAGGCCACTAATAAGTCTGATGAAGACACTAAGGATGCTGACGTGACTGAAGAGACTGCTGCTGCTACTGATGATGTTGAAGAAGCTGAAATAAATGAAGAAGAACCTAAAATGTGGCAAAGGATGATAAAAAACTTGCTGATTCTAAGGATTTTGCTGAAGAACAGCTTGATCCACACATAAAATTCAAAAGGATCGAAGAGATAAGAGTAAGAATTGAGGCTATTGCTGATAAAGAAGATAAGATATTAAAAGCCAAGAAACTAGCTCTAGACTTCTCAGGCGGTGAATGTGATGAAGAAGAAGAGGAAGAATCAGAAGACTAGATTAGATCATTTCTCCTATCACTTCATTGTAAATTTATGTAACTTTTTATCTTTGTAATATGATGTAATTGTTATATGTTCTAAATCAATAAAAGATTACAAATTCCAACTCAATTTCTATCTCAGAAATTTTGTGTGAAGACTTAACTTTAGTTAGTTACTGGTACTTAGCTGAAGTTTTGTCATCATCAAAAAAAGGGAAAATTGTTGGATGAAGATGAAGAAGTGAAGGGAGGTTTTGATGATTTCCAAAAGTCATCAGCTAAGTAATGGAAGTTTAGCTAACCTCTGAAGATGTTTAACCTAGAAAACAAGTAAAATCAGAAGGGTTAAATTTCGGTCCACAAGACTACTGATCTGATGCTGAGTTCGGAATCAGACTGGTGGATTTCAGCAGAGTCAAATCAGATGAGTTCGGTTTGAATCAGTAGAGTGTTCATCATCAATGTGGATTCGATCAGCAAAGTCGAAGAGATCAGATAGTTATTCCAAAGGTAATAAATGCACTTGGAGTAATAAATGCTATAAGAGAAGGGTATTAAAGACAAATGATTGAAGAGAAACCTTGGACCAGCAAGGTGCATTAAATGCGACTGACAAGAAGTACATCAGAGTTGTTCAGTGAACAGTTGCAGGGAGCCATTCAGAGATAGGGATCGACCAACACTAGAGGAAGATCTAAATTTTGTCTTCTCTCAACAGACATAGTTCAAACCTCAAGTATAAATAGAGTTCAAGTTCAAAGAGTTAGAGGCAACACAACTGCATTTGGGAGAATTCAATCGAGCAAAATCTTCCAAGTCTCAAAAACTCAAGAACAAAACACTAATCAGCCGAGTCATCTGTTGACAAAGCTTAGTTGAAGAAAAAGCAAACACTTACAAATCGTTGTGATTTCTGTATCTTTGAGAATTGTGAGAAGTAGTTTTCCATCTTACTGAGTGAAAATACTTATGAGTATAGGTTTTTATAGTGATCACCTATAACGAACTTGAGATTTAAGCATTTGTTGTAAAAGCGCAAGTAGAGTCAACTATTTACGTTGTGCTCATACTATAACCTAAATCTTCGTGATTTAGAAGAGTGGACTAAAAGACATTCTTGTCTATATAACCACTATAAAAATCCTTGTCGTGGTTTACTTGTTTTTACTTGCATATTTTCATAAGTGACCAAACTTTGAAAAAGACTTAAGATTTTAAAAGGAGTTTTGAAAACCGGGGATAAATCTTTAATTAACATAAAACTTGTTTGAAAAACACTTGACAAGATCCGCTGCATACAAGTGTTGTACTCTGATTTGATTTGAAAACAGATAAGTAAAATCAGACTAGTGGTCAACTTACGCTGAACAAGCATTGAGTGCGATCAGCTGAGTAGTCTCATAAGTTCCGATCAGCTTACTCTACTGATAAGAAAATTTAGAGAAATTTTTTAAAAGAAAAACAGAGGTCTATTCACCCCTCCCCCCCCTCCTCTAGGCCTCATCTGACCGCTTGGGACCACAAAGACTGAGTTGTTTGATTGATTGAGTATGTGTGTGTGTCTTTTGAATATGCCATTCTTCTGATATTTATAGGCCTCCTGATAGTTTTTCTTCCTGATGCTAAACGCACTTCTTCCACTTCCCCCTTTTTTAGGCATGTTCTCCACTACTTTGATAGTTTCCTCTCTCGTTCAAACCTCCATTCTCCTTTGGCGATTTATTAACAGTTGAACTCTGTAAAATCTGTTGTATTTAACTTTGGCGGTTACCTCAAGCATCCATGCAACAAATTCTGAGATATTTTAAGAGTTGGTTAAGATTCAACCTTATCCCTTATTTATTTTTCAAATCTTCAATTACTTGGCCATTAATAGATGCCTTAAATTAATTCAGTTATTAGTTTCTCACAATTGGGCCATTAAACAAGCAACTGGGCCTTTTAATACTTTGGCTTTCTTAATTAATTGGATTGCACAAATTAATATTGTCAGGCCCGTTTGCCATTACAGCCCATCTGCTCCACCACTCCCCTGATTATTGAGCCAATCACTTCTTGTCGGGTCATTATTGGCCTGATAATCATGAAAAAATATTTTTGGTATAAACAGAAACTAGGAAATCTTGGGATGTGAAAAGTTAATCCAAAGAAGTGAGAAGTTTTTTTTTTCGTTGATATTGGGGAGAAGAAGTTGAAGTACCGATTTTGCCCCTCTGTAATTGTTTTCTAGGTGGATGTAAAATGCCAAAAATCCTATGAGTAGTATTGATTATTCAAAACCCAAATTTTTAACTTATTTACATTTGAGTAATCAATTGTTCAAACAAATAAACTTGATTTATTCTCATACCTCTTATTTTCTTGCAAACTTGATCTAATGAGGTAAAAATATAATTTGAGCAAATAAATAAATTTACTACTGAAAGATGAGGTTCTTGCACTTTGCATCCTGTCTTAAAATTTTTGGCACTTTGCATCCTCAAAATACAAGTTCTTTAACACTTTGCACCCTAGTGTGTGTTTCGGTGAAAAAAATTTCATTTAAAAGGAATAAATAATCATTATTAATTTTTTTGGCACTTTACACCTTAGAAATGTATAATTTGACACAATGCACCTTGAAAATATAGAATGTTGGTACTGGGCACCCTGCAAATATAAGTTTTTTGAAATTTCCACCCCTACATAAATTTTTTGGCTCATTTTTTTATTTTAAAGAAACTTAGTAGTGAGGTAGAACTCTTTTTCTATTTTTGTAATTCCTAAATTTAACATGCTAGTAGTTAATAACTATAAATTTGTAGAGTGTCGTGTAAATTTTTTAGAAAAGATAAATGTGAGCCTTATAACAACAATATCATGCAATATGATAGGGTGTTAGAATATATTATATAATATAATTAATAAATTAGGACAATGTATTAGATTTGTAAACTTATTTTTTAGATACATTGTCAACAATCTAGAGAAAGCAAAATTGCAAATTTCATCCCAAATTATATATATTTTGTAGATATAGTCACACGCTTTAGATGAGTAGCATTCTAGTACCGCATTTTATAAAATTTATCAAATTTTATCCTGTCGTAAGATTTCGGATTGAAACCACCGCTTAGTTGCCAACTCGACAATTACGTGGCATATAACTTCCAACGTGGACTTATACGTGTCATGTTAGGAAATTGGCAAAAATAAATACCATTACAATTTCAATCCCATAAAATATATTTCGATCACTTTCCATCCCTTACTATAACAGAACAAGAAATTTAGTTTATCGGGAATCTCCTTACTTATTTTCTTGTATTAACACACATTTTACGAGAAATTTGCAGAATTTTTTTCTGTGTACAAGATAATCTTTTGGGAAAAATAAATAGATGATAATTGTTCAAATTACCTCCATTCATTTTTTTGTATGTTCCCTTGCATTTTACCTATCTTTCAATACAAATAATTTTTTCCGATTTTATAGTAATCTGTTGTGTTTTCTCTAATTTCTTGCCAATTCCTGACATGAAAAGTATAGGTCCTCATGGAAAATTATTTGACAAGTACACTAGAAAAATTTGTGTATTAGTTACAAGATTCTTAGTGACAAAGTAATAATTATCACAATTTGAATATGATTAGTGACAACAATTTTAGTGTACAATAGTGAATTATTTTTTAATTGTCACTAATAGCGTTTAGTACCAAGAGTATTGTAATTAAGTTGTAATTATTGACAATTAGCGACACTCCTTTAGCAATAACCATGTAACAATAAAGATTGTCACAATAATTAAGTGACAATATTTTGGTTATCACTTTTGGGGTATCACTAAATGGCATATGTCTATGAAGTGACATTATCTAAGTTATTGTCACTTAATAGATATAGAAAGTTACAAGTTTAACCTTATCACTTAATATCTTTTCAAAAAATTCAATTTTCTTGTAGTGGTAGTTGTCGAGTTGGCAATTAAGCGGTGATCTTTATCCAAAATCTTATGACAGGATGAATTCATAAAAGTTTTAAAATTATGGGACTAAAATTGATACTCATCTAAAACACAGGACAATATGTAAAAAATAGATATAGTTCGGGAAGAATTTTGTAATTTTACCTCGAGAAAATACCTGAAAACAACACGAAGACAGTGCCTTTTTTCCCTTTTTTTAAGTTATACTTAGAGAAAATGTTTAAAGAAGTTATTCAAACTAAAATAAATTAAGAATAATATGTTAATGTATTTTCTAAATAATTAAGATGTTTAAGATTGACTATGTCACAAAACTAGATAAATAAACTAATTATTTTTTTAGAGGAAAACTACTCTAAAAATCAGAATATCAAATTTAATCAATATTCTTATTTTATGTGAACAAGAAAAATAAAATTTGTATCTATTGTATGATTTTGTATTGATGGGGGCTATTTTACACTTAAAAAGATATTGTACTTTTCGAACTAGTTCAGATCGATCCGACCCGCAGTGCCGGTTAAGCCTCCTCGAAAGATCCATGATCGGCTCGATCTTCCTTCCGTATCTAGTCGACCTGAAGACTGACTCCGAAGGTTTTATGGGCCATGCAGGACTCCTAGTTATGTTAGGATACTACTAGAATTAGGATTATGTATTCATCATAAATAGCGAATCCTTCATTGTATTAGGGATCCAATTTGGTCTCCATTGACAATAAAGCTATATTATTCTTCTCCTCTGCAATTTAATTACGTACTTACCTTATTATATACAATCTTGAATTACACCATCCTGAGTACTTTAACTAAGCCCTAAAATAAATCATATTCGTAATAAATTATTACGTGCTACGCGAAATTAGGTTAAATCAGTTGGCGCCCACCGTGGGGCAGTTTAATTGCCCGAACGAAATATGGTCAATCCAAGGAAAAGATCACCTCTCTCCCCGTACGGTGTGCTAATACACCGCTAGTGTGTGAGATTTCACATAGTCCGCCATATCCGTTCTCCTTGCTCACTCAATTCTTAGCAAAACTTTGCAAGCTTATACTTATTTTAATCGTCACTCTCCCGCGATCATGAATCTTCATTCAATTCTTCATATATTTCGTTTCTTTTGCTGATTACTATTAGAACTCAAAAAACCCAAAAATATTAGGTATTAGTGATTTCTGATTTCTCTTCGGATTTGTGCAATTTCTCTTCATCACTCACCTCCTGGAGACATATAAGCATCATCCACGGGTTTAATTTTACATCACGCGGCTGATTTTCAGTGATTGAAAGACGGAGCAGTCAAAAATCGCGACCCCCTTCTACAGTTCTTCGTGATTCTGGTTTTGGGGCTATTTGCTGTGAATTGGTGATTGATTCATGTTCTCTAGTGGTCGAATTCGGTGTTTATTACATCTTATATTTCTGCTAACAATCCGTCGTTCCTATGATCCGGGCCGTGAAGAACTTTATCGGGTTTTGTGATTTCGACGGATTCATCTGAAATTGGTCACGTTTCCCTGTTTTTTGGTGTTCGTAATCACGAAGTTCTACATCAATTTTCAATTCCAGCTACTAATTGGTCGTTTAAGGTTTTCGGGCCTCACTACATTTTTCGGGTTGACCGATTCAATTAGTATGGGCTCGATTTTCTGATCGGTTTCAACTGAAATCAATCATAGGTGAATTTAATTTCAGTTTGCTACTGCCAATTCGTCATTTTTGTGGTTTGGGCCGGGAAGAACAATTTCGGGCTTTGTGATTTCTGGGTTATTTGCTCGGTTTTCTTTCGCCCCCTGGTCAATATTGGCTACATCAATGGTGTGTATGCTTAACTTATTTTTCATCTGGAGTTTGTTTGATCCCAGCAATCGGGCCTCACAGTTTTTTACAGACATGGAGTATTTGTGAAATACAAAAGTAGTCTTTCACGTATTGATACAAGTTCAGCTGCTTGGTTGATTATTATACTAATTTCCAGTAATTATATATACTTGAATTGAGCTGCTTCATTGAATGGTTGGAGTTTTACAAGTTCAGCTGCTTGGTTGATTATTATACTAATTTCTAGTAATTATATATACTTGAATTGAGGTGCTTCCTTGAAAAATTGGAGTTTTACAAGAATCAATTATATATATTTTGATTATCTGCTTACTTGAATGGTGGTAATTTTACAAGACAGTGGAGGATCGAGAGCCAAAGAGTAAAATCTATTGATATAACTCTATGCTCGAAATTAAAAGGAGTAAAATATGCTGATATAACTCTGTGATATAAATCAGGCAAGAACTTTTGTTCGTCCTGAGGATCGAAATTAAAAAGAGTAAAATCTGTTGATATAACTCTATGATATAAATCAGGCAAGAACTTTTGTTCTTCCTGAAGATCGAAATTAAAAAGAGTAAAATCTGTTGATATAACTCTGTGATCAAAATCAGGCAAGAACTTTTGTTCGTCTTGAGGATCGAAAATATTGAGTAAAACTATTAATTTGATATAAACTCTTGATCGAAAATTTCGAGTAAAAACCATTAATTTGGTATAAACTCCTTGATCGAAAACTTCGAGTAAAACCATTAATTTGGTATAAACTCTTGATCTAAAAATAAGGAGTAAAACCATTAATTTGGTATAAACTCTTTGATCGAAATATTGAGCATAAACCGTCGATCGGTAAAGATCGATCTATGATCTACGATCCATAAAGGAATAGAACCTTTAAGTTGGTAAACATTCCAATCTTTTGAGCATAAACCGTCGATCGGTAAAGCTCGATCTAGGATCTATGATCTACGATCTACGATCTCTAAAGGGATAAAACCCTTAAGTTGGTAAAAATTCCGATTTTATGAGCATAAATTGTCGATCGGTAAAGCTTGATCTACGATCTTCGATCTCCGATCAACGATCTCCAAAGGGTTAAAACCAATAATTGGTATACAATCCAATTTATTAATTTGAGTAAAACCGTTAGTTCGGTATACACTCAGCGATCTACATGGACTACAAAACTAAAGCTTAGACCATTAAATTGGTATGTATTCTAAGATAAACAAGATAATTTGTATGAGATCGACAATAGTCAATCGACCTTCGATACTACGAATTGATGAAACGGATGCTTTGGACGAGTAAAGCTTTTAAATGAACAGTCAACATCTACCTAGCTCATTCAAAGAAAATGAAGACAAGGGAGATTTCAGGAGCAAACACTTTATTAAAAATGAGAAAGCGTATGCTCGATCTATAAAGATCGATTGGGATTCATAAATCCTATACAGATCTACGCTATTACAAATATAAGGCTAACTAGTCTCGGAGATCTTCTAAAAATTGATTGAAATTTGAGCTGCCAAGCCTCTATTCTGCGCTTCCAGTTTTCTGTTGGATCTTGGCATCATTCGGGACGACAAGATCTTGTTTCGTTTCGGAGGTCGACATTTTGGCTAAGAAGGGTCGAAAAATTACATTGTTCCCAAAAATATCGACTTATGAAATTTTTAACTACTCCGATCTCGCTGCTGTTTATATGGGTAAATGGTAATGACGATTTAGCCATTGGCTTGTAGGCGACGATTCATTTTCCCGCATCGTAAAATTGCAACTCTAGCCCTTGAAGAGGTTATGGAATGTTTAGAGCTACTAGCATATAGCATATTTACTTCAACAATCAGTATATCTCAACGGATATGTACTCTTTTTTCCTTTGGTCGGTTTTTATCCCAATGGGTTTTTCCGAGCAAGGTTTTTAACGAGGCATGTCCGAGATAAGCAGCCGGAAGCAATTCAAAGGCTTATTTTTACTTCTCTGAGCTACAGCTGCACCTGAATAGATTCAATGAATATGTACTCTTTTTTCCTCGCTCGGTTTTTATCCCGGAAAGGGTTTTTCCGAGCAAGGTTTTTTAACGAGGCATACTTCACGAATATCCTACGAAGAATAATCAGAAAGACTTTATCTACTTCTACGAGCTCCAGCTATGTTTACGCTCGAGAAGTGAGGGAGTACTGATGGGGGCTATTTTACACTTAAAAAGATATTGTACTTTTCGAACTAGTTCAGATCGATCCGACCCGCAGTGCCGGTTAAGCCTCCTCGAAAGATCCATGATCGGCTCGATCTTCCTTTCGTATCTAGTCGACTTGAAGACTGACTCCGAAGGTTTTATGGGCCATGCAGGACTCCTAGTTATGTTAGGATACTACTAGAATTAGGATTATGTATTCATCATAAATAGCGAATCCTTCATTGTATTAGGGATCCAATTTGGTCTCCATTGACAATAAAGCTATATTATTCTTCTCCTCTGCAATTTAATTACGTACTTACCTTATTATATACAATATTGAATTGCACCATCCTGAGTACTTTAACTAAGCCCTAAAATAAATCATATTCCTAATAAATTACTGATATTACTTGCTACGCGAAATTAGGTTAAATCATGTATGAACATCACAATTGATGAAAATTAGTGTCTATTTTGGAACAAAATGTACATATATTTTGCCAAAAAAAAATTAAAAAAATTATAATTTATTTTTATGATTGAACTCAAAATAAAAACATTTTTTTTTCATTTTTGATGGTTGTATAAGGTAAATAACCATTTTATTTCACCACCGACATTCAAAGGCTTTTGTCAAAAGAAAACATATTAGGGTACAAAATATCAAAAAATATATATCAAGGGTGCAAAGTATCAAAGCTTTTTAATAGGGGTGGAATGTGCCAAAATTTTATATTTTAAATATACAAAATGCCAACATTCTATATTTTGATGGGCAAAGTTCCAAAATCTATATTTCCAGAATGCAAAGTGCAAAAAATATTCGACCAACAATAAAATTTCTCACTAAAACACAAGGTGCAAATAGACAAAAGCCTATATTTTCAGAGTGCAAAATGCCAAAAACTCAAAATTACGTTTTATGATTTCTCTAGCTGTAAATATTTTTTGATTTCCTCCACTTGAAATTCTATTTGAATAATATTTTGGGGTTCATCTTCAATAATGCATAGTAGTACTACGTCGTTGTTATTGTCGGCAAATTTAAAGTAATTGTGACATTGATTCTGGAAAATCATCGAAGGGATTATTATTGTTGGTTATGCATTTCTATTATATAGACATTCATTATACAACTAATTTGCTACAAAAGTCTTAACATGAAAATTAAGTACTTCTATTTTTGCTGTAAATATTTGCTCTTAAATATTTGCCTGCAAAAATATTCATGCTCAACTAATTAAAACTTTCAAATACCAAGATGGACTTATTGGTGATCACTTGGTTTTTTTATATACAATACTTGACCATTTCCAGTATGCACAAAACTTGTTTGATGAAATGCCGGAGAAGGATTTGGTCTCCAGGAATTCTTTGATTTCGGAGTTTTCAACGAAATGATAGTTTATAAATTGCTTAAATTCATTATACAGGATGATACTTGAAATGGGAATGGGACCTAATGAGGTAACTTTGATTTCTATTCTTTCAGCATGTACTGAAACAGGGGCTTTTCTCGAAGGGGGTTACATTCATGGGATGGCAGTGAAAACAGGTTTGTTAAATGAAACTAAACTTGATAATTCACTCATTAATATGTACTGGAAATCTGGTTGTCTAGCTTCGTGTTTGAGATTGTTTAGCACAATCCAAGAGCTATGTCTAGTTTCTTGAAATTCAATCATAATGGTTTGTGTTGAAAACGGAGTATCTGATGAAGCAGTAAGTATGTTTAATATGATGAGAATGGTAGGTGAAAATCAAGATCAAGCTACCATGGTTACCTTGCTTCAGGGTTGAGGGGATATAGGCATTATAAAGTTGGTTGAAACAATGCACGGGTATATTCTATGTGATGGTCTGGACGAGAATATTGCAATTACAACTCCAATGTTGAGTCTTTATTCAAAATTGGGAAAGTTGGATGCTTCAAAAATGCTTTTTGATGGAATAAAAGATCCCGATAGAATAGCCTGGACTGCCATGATTGACGGGTATGCTATGCATGGTTAAGAGAGGCTTAAAGCCCGATCATTTTACTTTCACGCATTTATTTAGCGCTTGTAGTAATTTTGGTCTTTTAATTGAAGGAGATGGATATTTTGATACTATCAAATATCTACTCTGCAGTTGGTCACTATAATGACGCTTTAAAAATAAAGTCTTTGATAAAGAAATGAGGTGTTGTTAAAATCGTTGGATGTAGTTTCATTGAACGTAGAAACAAGATTCATAGGTTTATTGTCGGTGATCGATCACATCCGGAGACACATGGGGTATATTTGAACATTCTTATTCCATAACATTCTTTTGTTATGGCTGGTTCATTGTAAAAGATGATTGATTATGAGGATGATTTTATTGTTTATTCTTTTAGGAGAGCAACTAGTGTTCTAAATGGGTTTGAAATGATATGATGCAGATAATTTGTGCCTATTTCTTTAGGTCAAATAGTATGCAAACTGGAAAAATTCTTGTCTAGACCTGGTTTGGCCAACCTCATCTAACCAAAAAGCAAGTGTATTTAGAGGTGGATGGAGACAGGGGCTAGAGGGGTCTATGGCAAACATGTATTATTTTTTAGTATAGTAATGGTATATTTAAAAATAAAATAATTGGGGCAAAAAATATTAGGAAAATTTACATAGACATCCCTTGGCTATAACCCTAATTATAGGATTGTACCCTCCTGTTTCAAAAATTATAAAGCCACCCCTTTGACTTAATGGCCTTTAGTCAAACTTAACAGAAACTGTAAAATGTCCAAAATGCCCTTAATTATTTCAATATTTACACATTAAAAAAAAAAAAAAAAAACTATACTCACCCACCCTCCCGCTTCCGTCTCCCCGTCTCCCCTGCCGGTGTCGCTTCACTCCCAAAATCAAATTTCCCCCCAAACTTCACTGGAACCCTAATCCCACACCATAATCCTCCATCTCTAATTCAATCCATGAAATTCGAGCAGAATATGCAAGATTTAGTCCCGCTTGAGTGAATGTTTCAATCTTTGGAATTAACTGAGTGAAAGTTTCAAGCTTCTGGAGCTTGTTGTGGGCGGCGGGTTGGAAGGGAAGATGGCAGGGTGGGGTGAGGGTGGGAGTGGGGGTGGGTGAATGGGGTAGGTATTGGGTTATTAATTTTTTAAAAAAAATTCTAAAATTAATTTATAAATATTTTACTTATGTTAAAACAAATTTATTAAATTTTAAATTGATTAGTTTTATTTTTGTAAAAATCTATATGTTATTGAAATTTTATCTATCGAATTGTGTTATTGTAATAAATTTATTAAATTTTAAATTAGTTTGTTTTATTCTTGTCAGAAAATATATGTTATTAAAACCATGGATTAAAATTCAAGCGATGAAAATCATGGATTAAAATTAAAGGCAAATATAGAGTTTCGTAACTACATCTTATTTTTATTTTGATTGACTTAAAAAGAGAAACTTTTTTTATGTGTCGATGGAAAAGTAGGAAATTTTGATCCATGATTAAAACATTATTATCGTATTGTGTTATTATAAATAAATTTATTAAATTTTAAATTGGTTTGTTACTTTATTCACCAATTGTACTATTCTAAATAAATTTATTAAATTTTAAATTGGTTTGTTTTAATTTTGTAAGAAAATATATGTTATTAAAACTTTATTTATCAAACTGGGTTATTGTAAATAAATTTATTAAATCTTAAATTATTTTGTTTTAATTTTAAAGTTTGATAACTTTATTTACAATATTTATTACACAGTTACGAAGGCACCCCCTATAACATAAAATAAATTACAAATACACCCCTTGGGGGAAAAATTGAAAAAAATTTTAAAAAAATTGATGATATCATCATCTACCGTTAAAATTTGACGCTGTAAGAGGTCTCCTCATAATACTATTTTGGCAGAGGGGGTGTCTTTGTAAAATTTGAAGCAAGGGGGTAAGTTCCTGTAATTAGGGTTATAGCTAGGGGGTGTCTATGTAAATTTCTCAAATTAATATAATTTCCCAAACAAATCAGCATTCAATAGTACAAATAAATATATAAATAAATAAACCATCAATTCACCAACCCAAATAAAAAATTAGCCCAATTCAAATTCAAAGCAATACTACAACACCCTAATTTTACCTAACTCACACTACCCAAGTCTCAATTAAAGCCCAAATCTTCTCCCAACATCTCCAAACCCAAGCTCTCGGCCCTTCCCAATCAATTTAAAAATTATATTAGGGTTGTTCGATCAAGTGATAATTTTTCCAGCTTGAAAGGGATTGGTGATCTTGCTAAGAAGATGGTTGCAACTAATATGCATGTTGCATTCTCGTTGGTTTACAAACTTGTGATGTTGACGCTTGTTCTACCCGTTGCGACTGCATCAATGGATAGAGCTTTTACGACTATGAAGATAGTTAAGAGTCGACTTTGTGACCTAATGGGCGATCAATGGCTGAATGATAGTCTAGTTGTGTTTACAGAGAGAAAGACATACATATTTAGTAGTATTTCATACGATGCAATCATGGACCGATTTTAAAAAATAAAAAATCATCGCAGTCAATTATCAATGTAAATACGTAGATATTCTCGGTTATTTTGGGACTATTACGGGATATCATATGTAATTAAAGTATCTCAAGGGGGGTATTTATTTCAAACTCCATCTCCCCGCTTTAAGTTTGACAGTTTGATTGAATTTTTTGTTGGGTATTATTTTAGCCCCCGACAAAAAAATATGGATCAGTCCATGAGTGTATTGTGTTGGGATACCTCGGTTGTCAGAACAATGAAAGTGCGGAATTTAAAAAATTTTCCGAGGTACCCATCAGCCCATAAATCGTTTTCCATATTGCATATGCGAAAAGTTGATAAAAAATAATAATCAAAACAAGAGGGGGTGAAATCGCTATTTACCTCACCACAGGTTTGGTGGTGGTAACCTTCGGTCTTCTTTTGATTCATATAAGCAATCCAAGTGTCTTGCCTCTAGAGTGTATCCATACCAATTGAATTGTAGCAACACCTCCAAGTCACAGGCTTAGAACTAGAGCTTGAAGGTTTGTAAATGGAGGAAAATAGATCTAGATCCAGATGGGAGAGAAGCAGAGGACAGGGTTCGGCCAAGTGTAGGGGCGGCTAGGGTTGATTTTTCAACTAAAACAACCTTAGGTTTAGAGAGAGATAATGAGATATTTATATTATAAAACTACTTCTTCTAATAGATATCTCATATCAAGCATATCTTTTATTTCTTTCATTGTAACATAAGGAGATAAGATTTGCATAAATCTCTTCCTTTTTCTTGTACAATAAGAAATTAACTCTTCCATTTAATCAAGCCAAATCGCCCCCTTCCTTATAATTAATCCAAAAATTAATTCTTCCAACTTATTAATTAACACTTTAATTAATATTATAATTTAGACATTTTAATTAATAATTAATCAGACATTCTAATCAATTACTCTCCACTTTGAATTAACACTTTAATTGACTAATTTTGATTTAACTTCTTTAAATCGACTATTTCTTTTTGACTGTCACTGTCCAACTGTATTGTGTGTGACCTTCTAGGTTCACCATCAATTGGCAGCATACCACGACTTTCATGATTTAATGAATGAGCAATTAATTGCTCCGATCATTTAAACACTTTTAATTGACCACTCCAGAATTAATCTCCTTATTAAATCAGGAGTACCCACACATCATGGTCGATGTCTAGCCATAAGCCCATAAGGCCCAACATCAGGGGAATTGATCTTGTGAATCTCACCTCTTATAACTGCCATGTACATACGGTCCTTCTAGCGACTAATTTCCCGATCGAGACCTAGGGTGTGTGAATTGATCGGCACCTCTAATTATCTCGATTCTGTACTTTCTAATTCTGGATAATAATTCCAGTGTGACTGCTAAATTTGGAAACCACTTTCCAAATCCGTCACCGACCACGGCCGTGGGTTACTCGAAATCTATTATCTAAGAACGTACAGGAAATTCTCCCACCTTATCAGGATGGGTCGATAGATCCTATCTTAATACTAACCACTCGCGTACACGATTATACGTAACCAAAATAGTCGCACAATGATCGGGCTACATGATCGGCTCCTAAATCAAAGTACGTATTCTCGTGTACCGAATTCGCCCTAATACCTCAAGTCTAAGGACTAAATCGTACACTATTTTAAGCCTTGAGAAACATCCCATTACCGATATGCGACATGCACTTCCGCGATGGGTTTCTCTGTTTGGGTCGTTCGATGCGTTCGATCTCCTATCGAACCACCTACTCATATGCACTGACGTCAAATGTCTCGATCATGAAACGTTACAAATTCACTACATGTGAATCATGCATATTCGTACAAGTCTTAGCGATTCCTTCGATACCCCGTCTCGTTTGGAATCTATGACTTGAAATGTGTTTTAAGATCACGACCTTAGAGACTGTTTCATGATTGCACTCATACTGAAGTTAATCGTCCCATACTCAAATGTGATCTTAGGATTTCATCCAATCGCTTAGATACGTTCGCGAGATCAGATGAAGTTGGTCATTGTTTAATTTACGTACTATAAATAAACGGGAGTATTAATAATTAAACCATAAGAATACAATACAAGATAGTCCTATAACATGCTAATTAGATTGGCTTGTTGGGCACTATCCTATCATATTGCACTTACTTTGTGATTGGCACTCTCTTGGGAGTTACATTCAATTCCAAAGCAAGTGTGATTGATTAGTCTGAATTCATGAAGGTGACATGAAATTCCTAATGAGTTTGACATCCCTTTCGAGGCGAGTCGAAGATATTAAGGAGGAACCTCTGCAGTGCACCTGCTTGTTAATGAATTTCATATTTTTGTACACGTTTTAATATTGAAAGTTAATGACTAGAATCTGAACTGAAGTCTCCACAATATACGAATCAATGGGTATGCTCGTGTTTTAATAATTTAATTATAGTTTTATTAGGATTAACTAATTAATCTATTAACAAATTAATTAAAGAGGAGGGCATTCTAAATTTAAAATTTTCATGAAGACAATTTAAATTTTCAACTTCCTGTAGAGTCAAATTTAATATTCACTCGTTTAAATCGCACATTATATCTCAATTCGGAAAACCATTTTTTTGTCTGGTTAATTTAAATACTAATAAATTATGAAGAAGTTGAACATAAAAGGATTAAAAAATTCCTCATAATCAAAATACACATATGCGAAAATTGCAGGAAAAGGAATGAGGGTCCGATTGAAATAGCCAATAGCGCCATCTTTGCTCCGGCTACCTCAGGCTACAGCGTCGTTCTTTCAGTCTCTAAACAATTTTGCACAATCCAAATTATCGTGTAAATTTATATATCCTTTTTGTGAATAAATTAATCTTCTGAATTCATTTCCTTTATTTCAGAATTCATTCAGAATAGCATTTGAAATAAATGGAGTTATAAATGGTGGCAAAACTCCTATCAGAAATTCACCCACTGATCTCAAAAGATTATTTCATGATTCCGGTAGTTTACATTAATTTATGTTATGTGGAATCGTCTATTGCATACTCGATAACTGATTTACTACTTGTTTTGTTTGTGTCAGGTGCTTTGAAGATTCCATTTATGTTTTTGACAAATGGTTGACACTCAATTCGAAGTTTAGATAGTTTTATGGCAAGTTATTTGCAGCTTTAGTTTGCAGTTTTGATTGAACTCTTGCTTGCTTATTTATGATCATGGTTGGCCTAATTTCTTCTCGCAAAGTCATTTTGTGGTATTTGGAAGATCCATGAGTGAGGATGTGGTGAATTTGAATTTACTTTGTTTGTGTTCTTACTTAATTTTATGCCTGTTATAATCAAAATATTCGTGCACCATGTACATATCAATTGAGGCAAATTGAAATGCTATTATAATGCATTAGAAAGAGTGATAGATATAAGTTATTATATTATAAAATAGATTTCATTTGCATAATTGGGTTGAGTTTATAAATTTTATTTCAAGACTTAGAAATTTGTGTTCTTTTGCACAAAACAAGATATTGAAGAACTTATTTTTTTATCCATTGTAGTTTTATGAAAATTTGTTAAATTTATATTCAATATTAGATTTTTAATGTGGTTTTTCTTGGGTTTAAATAATGTTGCTTAGATATTTGGATCTTGATTTATTTTAGTAAGAAAGTGATGCTTTTAACTTTTCCAAAATTTTGGGGTATTTTTGAAAGGTTTTAAAATTTGAAGGGTTAAGGGCTGTGATTTTTGTTGGGAGTAAAAATGGACTGAAAATCTAAGTTTTTGTTTGATATTGGGTTAGTTTTACTTGAAAAGCATTTGTTTTAAAGTTTGCTTCGAGATTTTGCAAAAAAAGGAGTTTTTGAAACTTTTGGGGTTATTTTTGTAAATCTGAAGATAAGGAGGTAAAGGCTCTGTTATGGTTCTTTTATAAATTATTGATTATTTGATTTGAAGTAGTGGTTTATTCATTTTAGTTTTAAGATTGAAAACTTATGAATTTTTTCAAAGAAAATTATGGTTAAAGAACTTTTTGTTCTTCTTGTTAGTTTGGTGAAAAGTTATTAAAACTTGTGTTTATTCTCTAAATTATTTTCTTAAATATTTTGGTGATATTGGGTCTTGAATTATCTTTGCAAGAAAGTTAATATTTTAATATTTTCGAAACTTTTGGGGTATACTTTGAATGTTTTCATAAGAAAAGGGTGTTTAATTATTAGCTTGTTAAATGTTGTGATTGAGTTCTTATTCAAAATAATCTAGTGAAGATTTTTGGTTTGAAGAACTTTCTGTGAAAAAATTTTTGGGGGTACATTTTGAAAATATTAAATTTTATAGGGGAGTTGTATGCAATTTTAGGGAGTGCTCGGGGCAGCCACCGCTGGTCCATTCAGCTGGTTTTCAGGCCCAACCCGTGATGGGTCGGCCCCCCTTCATTGCACTCTCTTCGTGTTTGCTCGTTTCAATCCAATTTCGCTTGGATTGTTACTACCGTTAAATATCTTGGATTTTCTCAAATCTTAAAGTTTAAAAATGAATACACTTAAATAATTTGATGTCGAATGTTTTAAGTTCTTGCCTGAGATGTTAATTTAGAAAATCCTTGTGATAGGATTTTCTTTAATTATATTTAAGTAAGATTATAAGATAATCTATTAGTCGTATACGTACTTGATCAGGTTTCGGATACACTTCATTGTGGAATTTTGGTCGCCGTAATAAGCTCCTCAGGTGAGTGCTGTGAGTTTACTTGCGTGTTGGTCCAAATGTGCTAGTAGGTTGAGTCAGAACTGTAACTTAGTCCCTAAACGAACAAGCATGTGATGATGATACTGGGAATAACTCGACTACTAGGACAAACAATCCTTGTTATATTTAATATATATACCACATATGATGCAAGAAGAGATACATGAATCTGCTTAGCCTTATTTTAACTATCTGAACATCTTAGAATTGTTATGCTAAAGCCTACGTGTTCATAAATTCTTGATATTGTATATTGAATAGTTTCGATTACTGTTATTGAATTATTCATCAATTCATGTTACTGAACTGTTACTGTCTTGTACTGTTTACTGTTACTGTGTGGGCCCCTATACTTGGTGTGTGGAATCGTGGGTGACCTGGAAGGTTAGGGCCGGAGGGTTACCTCAATCCACCGTAGACCCTCTTCACGAGCCAAGTGTGGAGGTTACACTTGGGGAGTGAATGTCAAACTCCTGGCATTTGATGTCAATGCGCACTGTTATGTAAGGTCGCACCTTACTTGGACTGTTTGGTGGTGGTTTTCCTGACTGTGGATTGGAAGGTAAGAGGAAGACGGCATCAACAACTGTTGGTTACTTGTTTAACGTGCTTAAATTGTTATTGCAAGTGTTTATTTACTGTATTGTTATATATGCTCACGTATATTATGTTGCATCGACGCATCACACGCACATGTGCACTACAACCTCACTAAGTTGGACGATCAACTTATGCATTCCATGCTTCAATCTTTTCAGCTTCAGGTGTTTGGGGAAACGATAGTTCATGTTGCGGTTAGGTCATCGCGGTTGCGATCCCACCCTAGTTTCGGAGAGTAGTTGTACATTTGTTAAGGTTCTTATTTGATTTTAAGATCCTCCCTTGAACGGATGTTTCAAATATCCTATAATGTCTAAGTCGATTTTTATAATATCTTGCTTAATATCTTGGTATTTTAGCTAATTTTGTAAACTGGGCATATTTATTGAAAATGATTTTAAATTTTATCAGATATTAATCTTAATCTTCTTATCCCTTTTGGGTCCCACAAGGTGTTTCACCACGTCATGTCATCCATTAAAATTTATTTTAAATACTTCCGCTTTATAATTAGTAATTTAAATTGTTCCTATATTGTTTTAGTTTGCTTCCGCTTAAAACTTTAAATTATAGATTTTATTTTAATAGTTTGGTCAAAAATATCGGTATTTTAAAACTTTTTCGAAATAGTGATAATGTTATCGAGTGTTATCAGACGGACTCGCGAAGTCGGGCCGTTACAAAATAGATATTATATATCAATATCAAACAAACGCATACAATACACCAAATTGTAAAATCATACAGCGCTACTGCCAAAAACAAAAAATGAATCATACTAAGAACTATTTCAATACAATATACCATTTGAATACATCATCATAACCCTTTAAAAAACATTGACATAAATAATCATTAACATAAGGACGAAAATAAAACAAAATTATTTAAATTTCATTTATCAATAATAATATAACCACGTTTGTTGAACTCTTCAATTACCTCATGCTTCCTCGAGTACAATATTCCATCAGGATCATAATAGTTCTACGTACAAAAAGATTTAATTAGATTTTTAAACATATATTACTAAAGCTCTAGGCATAGAAAATTGTAAATCATGATAACTAAAGGTTTAAATGGACTAAATTATATTAGAAATTTTAAATCATGAACCAGAAAAATATATAAATTACCACATAGAGTCGACCTGACATAACCTTACGATGTTCTGCAACCCATCCATCCATCAACCATGCAAACTTATCAGAGGACTTATCGAAAAACTCCGAAGAAGTCCCGGGTTGCATTTGTCTTCCACGGTTATTTCGAAGAATTTTTGATATAGTTGATTGTATTTGTTCAGATGGATTTTCTGAAGCAATTTTATAGATAAATTTTCCCTCACAAATTAAATCTGCCATGATGGAGAAAATAAAAATGTACTGAAAAAATTATGCAAGTAAAACTCAAATATTATAGTCCAAGAGTGAATGAAGAATATGTGAAATGGTATGAATATTTATAGACATGAAAATGTACCACATTTTTAGGTACATTGGGAAATATTGCAATTTAGGCAAAATTATGTACAAAATTATGCTATTGCCCAAGTTTATTAAGAACTTTTCAGTTTTGTCCTTGTAATTGGTTAACTCGTGCGTGAAGTTTTAAAAATATTGCACATATAGATAATATTACATAAATGTTTCAACAAATAAAAGATAAATAATAATCTTCTAAATAAAAAAATAAAAATGACCAATATTCTTTTAACTTGTTATACAAGTTAGAGAGTCACATTTTTTATGCAAACATGGACATTTGTTATGAACCCTAACTTACTATATTAGATTGGCGTTTTGTACGTATATGATAATATTATTGGTATAGAAACCTAATATTTTGTCATGCATGATACGTAATGAAAAATTGATCAGTTGATGAAGTGGAACTATATACTACTTCCACGTCGACGTTCTACATTTTAGCCCATTTAATGCTAAAAAGTTACAAGTTTCGCTAATTTTTTTCTTTTAATTCGTCCCGACGACATTAGGTTACTTGGCTTATTTCCGAGCTAACATAATAATAATTTTTTTGTCGTTATATGAATATGTTATAACATTGTCTATGAGAATCATGTTCCACGCATATTAATATTTTTAAAGGATATTGAAGAAATTGTTTGACTACCAATTGCATTGCGGAGCCTTATGCCGTGAGAGAATAGGGTCAATTAGTATTATGGTGTATGTTACATATTCTAATAAATTTCGACATTTAAATTTCACATACTAAAATTGTTTCGTGCTTTTCAAATAATAGTAATCAAAATTTTTTATTTGGGTTCCGTGTTTTTTGTTGTAAAAAAATTGTTGTACAATATTCCATAAAATAATATTGCTCTGATATATTAGTTTTCTTTAAAAAAAAAAAGAAATTTACTATCATAATACTGATAAGATACCTATTTTTCTATAATTGTTCTATATATATTGAAACAACTTAGGTCATATTAAGAAAATAGGCTGAATAATTGTAGGTTATTTCTATTTGTTATAAGTTGATGAAGAAGAATAAGCACATATTTGCGAAAGAAATATAATTTGTAAATGATTCGTTGCAAAAATGAATTTTCACGAACTACTAGTCTCATTTTGATATTATATTAAAATATGTGTACTTCTGAAGAAACAATTAAATACCTTTTTATGAAAGGACAACTTATAATTATTGCATGCTTATCTCCTATTTGCAGTAAATAGCAAACATTTTCTTCTACATATTACAATATAATCTCATTAGACTTTTCATGTCCAATTTAAAGAAAAGCAAAATCATATTATGATTATTGTTATCTCTACTCCAGATTTGTTGAATAAGACAATAAGTGATATGTTTGAAATAAGTGCTCTATATTTTGCTAAAGAGGACTTTTCACTTTTTTATCTAAACAATATTGAATGTGACTGTGAGTTTAAAAATTACTTTGTATTATATCTCACAAGAATATTTAATACAAAAAACAGACATCTTACACAAGATATATTTAATAAATTTACGAGTTTCATAAGATAAAACCTTAATTATACTTTAATTTAGCTAGATTCTGTAATAATTTGATATAAAAATTGGTTTGAGTGTTTTTGGAGGGAATTTTGGAATTCGTTTTCCGTCATAGTTAGAGAGTTTAATAATTTAATTTATGATTTGCATTGAAGCTTTTTGAGGTTGGAGTTTATGAACAATGGAAATAGTAAATTGTACATGGCTAATCATTATACAAATCTCAAACAAGGTTGAGTAGATTTCGATCTGGGCTTTAAATCTAAGGTTTGGGTCGAGACCTACCCAATCCATTCTCAAATTGGTTTGATCAAATTTGGATGAGCGGTCAAAACCATTTCCAAAAAGGCCCTATTGACTTGACTGTTTATAAATTTGTTAGCTAAAGTGATTATCAAATGTTTACAAATAATTATATAGGGGAATAATTGAAAATTTAGAAATGAAAATAGTTAAATTTAACCAAGAAATCTTCTCAGAGAATACAATAGACATAGTAACAAACTAAGCTAACACAACCATTATCATTTGATAATTATCAATTTATCCCAAAAAAAAAAAAAATAAAAAAAAAAAAGAAGCTCACCTCCATAAACAAAGTTAATTATTGTCTAGCTACATTTATTTTTGAAGCTCATTTGTACTCGAAACTCTTAATTAATAAACAAACCAAGAATCAAACCAAATTCATTCTATGCCTGACCTACAAAAAATATAAAAATAAAACATATTTCAAATATTTACAAGGTATTGTTCAACTTAATGATTCACTTATATCCGTTAGCCAGAAGGTATTTCAAGAACTAAAATCATCAAGAGAAATATGTCAATACTCACAAATTCTAAATCACAAACGGGAACCTGATTTTTTAAAGCAAGCATTGTAGCATAATGAAAAACTCAATTAATAATACTAATAATAATAGAGGAATACATTAGTAACTTCAGTTAAATTTATTGCTACGGAGTACGAAATTTCAGTTTACAAATATTGAGGTTTTATTAAATCAGCACAAACCTAACACTCGAAAAACTTATTTAATATGCTTGTTTAGCCCAAGAAATTTGTGTATGGAATACACTAGAAGGGATCATAAACCATTTAATACAATACCTGTTTAAGGCTAGTATAATCTCTTAATTAAGCTCCTTCTACATGAAATGATCAAGAATCCCTAATGACAATAGTGCCACGCCAGAACAAATCGAAGAAATAGACTTAAATTTTTAAATATTACAAATTTAACTCTACTTATAGTCAGCTATATTTATGACATATAATTAGCAATTCAACTCATGACCATCAAAAAGAGTGCAAAAAAGAGATCGGCCCAATCATAAGGAATAGGTGTAAAGAGATGGTCATGAGTTGGACAAAACTCTCAATGGAAATAAGAGATTTTCTATTGAATGCGTTTATGGTATTATGTTGTTATATTTTGAATAATTGTTTAAGTTGCCAACGGTTTAATTAAGAACTTGTTTAGTTTTTCATGAATGAGATAATTAGGAATTGCAGGATAAGTTTGATGGAATGAGGAGGACGAGACACATGTTAGGAAAGTTTTTTAACATAAAGGCGCAAAATATTATAAGTATAAAATGTTTCATATTCAGAGGAAGAAAAGAGGATGAGCAGAATGGATGGGGTGAATGGTTATAATGCAGTGAATAATACATGGAAGAGTGCCGAGTGAATTGCTAAAAGCTTAAGAAATAAAGCTAATCGTGCAAGGGGTTACCCAATAAACATTGGTGGGAGCAAGTCACGTGCGACATATTCCAAAGAATTTGTAAGTAATATTTGTAATTTATTTTTTACACCCATAGAATATTATTAATTTCATTCTGTTATGTAATGCAGAAGGAAAAATACGGTCGTGACCCAAGACAAGATGAAAATTTTGAAATAATGAAGTCACAAACATTGCAGAATGGGGAACGAGAGTGGGGGGTGTGGGCATTCAGAAAGTGCATACGTAAGTAGAAGAATTCATAATTAACTTAATTTTTGAAACTTTAACTCATTTAATAAACTTGTATTCGTTTTTTTGTAGAATGATTATGTGACGCCCCGTTTTTCCCAGCTACGTTCTCAGGCCAAAGACGGCCCTCGACTGGAATCGGGTCGCCAAAACAAACCAATTAACCAAACATGTAATTTAAAGTAGACTAGCAGCGGATAACATATAACTTAAAACTTGGATTAGTTTAAATATCGTAAAAATTTATCAATCAGCTTAATACATCAATATTTAAAAAAAAATTCAATTAAAAACTCGTAAACATTATCCAATCACATTTGAAATCTCCAAATTAAAATAATCCAAACAAGATTTCCAAAAAATACAGGACACGAGCTAATCAGATCCCGGATCACCAACTACCACACATTTCAACTGTCGAAAGTACCTGAAAATGTAATCCACAAAGAGTGGTAAGTTGATCATCCAACTTAGTGAGGCCGTGTGCAAATGTACATGATAGCAGCAAGCAAGCAACACAATTAGAATCAATTCAAACATGCACACCAAAGACGCATCACACGTATGTATGCAACAGACATCTCATCCAACCGCATAGAGGGCTCGAATGAATGTGATCAGACTCATGCAAAGACATCTCATCCAACCGCATAGAGGGCTCGAATGAATGTGATAAAAAGACATCTCATCCAACCGCATAGAGGGCTCGAATGAATGTGATAAAAAGACATCTCATCCAGCCGCATAGAGAGCTCGAATGAATGTGATAAAAAGACATCTCATCCAGCCGCATAGAGGGCTCGAATGAATGTGATAAAAAGACATCTCATCCAGCCGCATAGAGGGCTCGAATGAATGTGATAAAGACTCATGCAAAGACATCTCATCCAACCGCATAGAGGGGTCGAATGAATGTGATCAGACCCAATGATGCAAACGATAAACGAAAACAAAGCATCAACACTCGCACAACAGTAATTCACAAATTTCTAGTCACAGGCGCAGTTCAAAACTCACAAGGCAAATAAAACATACACGTAACAGTCAATATTCATCCAATAAGCCACTTCAAGCAGCACCAGGTAGACTCGCACAATAATACTCACCTGATTAATCGAGACGCTTGGGATAACATGATGCAAATACCGATTCAGAAACCTGTAATTAACCGCCGATATAACTCAGTAATTTGAACAATTAAATACTAAAGATTCTTCCATCAAATTAATATTTTCAATCTTATTTAAACCCAATGATTTAGTTAAATTAAATTCCATTAAATTTAAATTGGGCCCTGACTATTGGTTTAATTTAAAGATTTCACTACATTGTTAATTAACTCACATTCCACTAGGCCCGAACCCATATTCGCTAAATTTCATCAGTCGAAACAATTGGCCTAAGTCCAGGTGCGAAAAACTAAATATCTCGGCCCGTCCCGGCCCGAACTCGGCCCGAACCCGGCCCGGCCCGAACTCAACTCGGCCTAAACTCAACCCGACTAGAAGCTCCAACCCATTCCTCCCCAAACTCAGTCTAAAAACCTGCCCAAACTCAGCCCAATTCCTAAGCCCAAACCCGGTGCAATTGCTAACCCAAACTCGGCCCAAACTCACGACCCAGTCAACTCAGCCCAATTTTTACTGTTCATCGTCTTTTACTGTTCATCATCCTCTCCACTGCATTTTCAGCCGAAAACTAGTATTGGTCACCATTCTCCGCCTCGCCTTCGTCTTCCCCGACAAGCTCTGGACGGCCATCCTTACTCTAAAACCCGAACCCGAAACACATGCCCAAAATCAGTCCACTCCCTCAACCCAAAATAAATTCCCCTGTTCATCATCTTCCCCACTTCTTCTCCAACATGTCATGGCCGCCTCCACCATCCCCACCTCACTAACTCTCAAAATTTCGCGACCTCTACTCCCTATTCGCACCCCGAGCCTCCATTCTCAAACTTCCGCCGATCCCGTCTCCCTTTCCTCTAGCCCCAAACGAAACGAATCGAACGAACTGAAGTGTAAACGAGGTGTGGTTACCTTCACAGAGCAGCAGCGGCGGCGGCTCGGCTTTCAGTGGTGGTTCCTATTTCGAGCGGCGGTGGTGGTGAATGGCTCGGCTCCTCTCCCGAATTGTGAGACGGCGGCGGTGGGTGTGAAAAGGAAAGATGAAGACTTTTTCGTTAATCTTGTTAATTAATTAGGTTAAACTAAACTAGGAGTTCTTAGTCTTAATTGAAACACATTAATCCATCTTAATGGGCCAAGACTTAAATTGAAACCATTAACTCAATTGAGCTAAAATTAAATATCGATTATTTGATATGTTTAGTTATCTACTTAGGAAAATTTATATATAACTAAATAATTAGGAAAATTTATATATAACTAAAATATTAGTCGTAAAATTTAAATGTTTACAATTACATGTCTTAACTTTTAGAAATAACAATTTACACCCAAATAGTTAAATTTGGGGTTTCACAGATTACATGGAAAGAATCGCAAGCGAAGATTCAACAGATGACGGTAAGGATACGCCGCCGCTGCCCAAAGAAGTTCAGTTACATGTATGAATTTGATTGAGTTTAACAAGTAGTTTCTATTTACTCCTTTTTTTTTCTCAAACGTTTTGATAATGCATTTTGATCTTGTCTTTTTTTTTTTACAGGTGTGGACACAGATCCAAGGTGTATCGAAGAAGGGCAGTGTATATGGTCTTGGTGGTGACGCAGTTCATGTACGCCCTAGTCATACAACATTATAATCAAATTCTCGAATTGATCCTGAAACTAATGAAAGAATAGGCAGATAAGAAGCAGAGTTGCAAGAACAGAGGGTTAGGGAAGCACCCAGGGATGAGCAAATACGTCAATATGCAAGGCAGATAGAAACAAATAAGGATGCGGAAGCACAACAAGCGAACCAATATTTATCTCATATGAACATATTTTCCGCCTAGTTGGTGCAATTTCAAAGCTTATTCAATGTTGTATTACCTAGGTTTGGACAAACGGGTATAAACCTTAATGTCAGCCCGTCTATGCCCTTCTAGTCTACTCAACCGGGGATATATTCGCAAGCAATTGTGATGTCTCTCGGGGAAATTTCCTACATCGTGAGTCAGGCATCCCAAGGTATTTCAAATCTCAATTTTATGGGTATGTTTCAGCCGATCAATATTACTATAATTTGCCAAATCTAGATCATCCTAGACCCCCGCAACATCCAAATCATGCATCATTTCAAGAGAATCAGTGGAGCATCAAAAAGATGAATGAATTGTATTTCAAGTACTTAGGTATTTTTGGAGTATGGATTGTGGATTATTCCATTGTAGTTTTAGTGGTGTAGTTATTGATTGAGGATGATTTAGTGGTGTAGGTTTTGGATTATGAATTATGTTCATCTTTTTGTTTATGAATTGGATTGTGGACTGTGTTTATGAAAATTGAAATGTGCTTATGGATTTTGGATTGTGTTTATGAAAATTGAAATGTGTTTCTGGATTTTGGATTGTGTTTATGAAAATTGAACCGTGTTTATTGATTTTGGATTGTGTTTATGGAAATTGAGATATGTTTATGGATTTTTTATTGTGTTTATGGAAATTGAAAGGGATTGTGTTTAGGGTTTAAATTGCTAAAAAATGAAGAAAAAAATTTGGAGAAATTCCAACCGATTTCAAGTGGTTGGATTTTCTATTGGAAATTATTATTATTTTGTAATTGGTGCTTGAAAATGCACTTAAATTGTTCAAATTTTCCAAATAAATCAAGTGTTAATTTCATATTTTCATGAAATTAATAAAAATTATTGTGATTAGAAAATATTGAGTTTTGATTTGTTTTTGTAGGAAAATAAAATATGGACCCTGGAATATTTAACTTTCTCAAATTATACAAGTATCAAATGCATGATTTGAAGCAAGGAAATATTCAAGGAAATCAAGTAGTGCAAGAACAACAAATAAGGAATCTGCCATAAATATTGTTGCTCCTTCCAAGGACTATAACTCTCGTAAGAAAACTCCTATGAAACTGAAGTTTGGATATGTTATAGAGGAAGGAGTTAGCTACGCTAAGGAATTTACGGATCTGGTTTTGGAGTTCGGAGGACAAAGATATGCCTTTTTAAAATATGTCGCGCAGAGCATAATTTACTATCCGCGGGAAACGCGATTTTTGTCCTAAAGTGATTAGTAAACTTGCCTAAGTCCTTTCCATACGAGTATTGAGCCTCCTAAACATCTTCCTACACAATTTCTACCTCCTAAACATTCTCCTACTTGAATTAGGGCTCCTTAACACCTATATATAGTCCTAGAATTACTCATCTTTAAACACACAATTCTTAGTCTTAGTTACAATTCTCTCTCAAATCATTATCATATTTTCTCTCTAGAACTTGTGATAATGATTAGCAAATTAGGCTAAGAGTTCTTTGGTGAGGTTAGAGATGAACTTATATGCGTAGTGATCTTATTTGGATTCGATTTTTCAAGGTTTTGTAAGTTTTATAAATTTGAGTAATTTATTCTTCTTCAACTATTTTCATCAACTCTTATTTTAATACAATTGTTTTATTAGTTTTCATATAAATCTAGTCAAACTCTTTTTATGTGAAAATCTTTATGATATAATTATAATTCGTTTTATGGGTAGTCTTTTAATGCAATATGCCTTGTTATATAGTATGTTTTCGATTTCTCATAAGATGATATTTTGTGCCAATTCTAAAAACATGAAAATTATGTACTCGAATACATTAGAAATCATGTGTTTTTCAATTCTTTATCTTCCAATTGAATGTTTGGGATGTGAAACTTTCAATTGAGTAATTTTATGAATCAATCCAAATAAGTGAATGAAGCATATTTAATTATCGTATTTTTCAACAACCAAAAATTCACTTTTCTTTAAGTTTTCTTAAAATCAAATCACTTCGTTAATTTAGTTTGTTTATTTATCTCTAAAGCTACTTTGTCTACTAACTCTTTTGGCTTGTTTTAGTCATCTCCTCGTGGTACGATCGCTCAATCTATTCTACATCGATCGCTTTGTTTCGACAGGTTTGGGCGTAATAATTTTATAATTAAATTGCTTGTACCATATTGTCAATTAAGCGGTGTTGTCTATCCAAAATCTTATGACGGAACGAAATTTGTAAAACATTTAAAATTATGGGACTAAAACTGCTAGTCGTCTAAAACACTAGACGATATGTGAAAAACTATATAGTTCGGGAAGAAATTTGCAAGTTTGCCTCCAGAGAATATAACTGGAAACAACACGAAGACAATGTCTTTTTTCCCTTGTTCTAAGTAATACTTAGAGAAAATGTTTAAAGAAGTTATTCATTCTAAAATAAATTAAGAATAACATGTCAATGTATTTTCTCTATAATTAAGATGTTTAATAAAATATGTATCTATTCTATGATTTTGTATTAACATCACAATTGATGCAAATGAGTGTCTATTTTGTAACAAAATGTACATATAATCTGCTAAAAAAAAGTTATGATTTATTTTTGTGATTGACCTCAAAATAAAAACATTATTTTTTTCATTTTTGATGGTTGTCAGGGAAAATAACCATTTTATCTTACCACTGACGACATTCAAAGGCTTTTGTCAAAGGAAAACACATTAGGGCACAAAATATCAAAAAATATATTTCAAGGGTGCAAAGTATCAAAGCTTTTTAATCGGGGTGGAATGTACAAAAATTTAATATTTTCAATATACAAAATGCCAACACTCTATATTTTGATGGGCAAAGTGCCAACATCTATATTTCTAGGGTTCAAAGTGATAAAATATTCGACCAACAATAAATTTTCAAAAATCAAAGGGTCAAAATCCTATATTTTCAGAGTGTAAAATGCCAAAAACACAAAATTACGTTTTAAGATTTCTCTAGCTGTAAATATTTTTTGATTTCCTCACTTGAAATTCTATTTGAATAATATTCTGGGGATCATCTTAAATTATGCATAGTGGTATTACGATGTTATTGTTGGCTAGTTTAAAATAATTATGACATTGATTCTGAAAAACCATCGAAGGGGTTACT